>JAPVLO010000031.1:7802500-7910000 GCA_027257055.1 Cephalopachus bancanus | reverse complement strand
AGTTGCCCAAAGAGCATAATGTATGCATTATTAATTAAAGAAGGTAAGTTTGGCTAATTGTCATTTCTATACAGTAGCAGTGCACTAAGATACATTTTAACAATCTATAAATAATTGATAAATTTTTTTCTTTCATCTTCCTTCCTAGTTTGCATAAAACTAATGACTTGGTAAATGTTACTCAATTCAAAATATTCCACCGCTTCTATGAAAATTAAACTAACACTGTAACCTTAGCAAATAAGGAGATTTTTTTCCCTTTTTATTGCAGGTTAAAAAAAGATAGGAAATATAACACTTGTAACAAAAATGTGATTCTGTGAAAGCCAAATGAGAATCATAAATAATATAAAATCAGCATTAGGAGTGCGACTTTAAGAAATAGAATTGACTTTAAAAATGTGAAGATTCAAAAATATGATCATGTATATATATGATCATGTATATATACACACACATACATATATCTCTATATTCCAGCAGTCCCTGAAGTCTTGCTTGTTTAGATTTCAAGAGTCTAAAACTATGACCAAAAGCTTTGCTCCCAGATATCTTCCATGTCGGGTGCTGGTGTTTTAGTACTTACCAATAACTACATGAATAATCCTCTAAATCTCATTAGCAAAGGACACAAAATTTTTCTCAGATGAAGTGTTTAAGTATACTTTCTATATACTTTGTGAATCTGATTATGACACCTACCTGGATCTTTATAAGAAGAGATGCACTGCTGTAAAATTGTCTACTCCTCCTCTGTTTTGAGGAGTTCTCGGTTATTTTTACAAATCCACAATCTGCCAGTCTGGTGTAATAGCACAAGAGCTTACTCTCTAATTTTCAATGCAACTGAATACATTCCCAGAGTTATTGATGGCACTATAATTTTACGTTTATTTTGTTTGGAATACATTGTGTTTAAAAAAAGATTTTTTAAGAAGATCCACAAACTAAGTATTGCCTAAGTGACATATTGTTATTTAAGCTTTCGTCGAGTCTTATATATGCTTCATTATGATAAAAAACAGGTTGTAAGGACTGATTCTGTGACCTTTTTTTCTCATTTTAACCCTACTGATATGTCACCCATGGCAACCTTAAACTGATTTTAATAGAGTCGATCCTATTATTCATTTAAATTGAGGTGCAAGAGCACTTAGACCAGGGAAATTTGCATTCAGCAAATGGGGATTTGATGAGCAAAAATGATAAGATATATGTTGTATAACATGGCCTATTTTGCTAGCAAATAAACAGCTCTTGAAATTGATAAACTTCAGAATATTTTATCCTCAAATGTTTATACATAAATGATTAAAATGCATTAGCAATTCTGTTTTTGAAAAAAAAAACATATTGGGAAAACAACACGGTTGTGTTGCTTAAATTTGTAATTAACAAATTTATTACTAATTCTGTTCAGTTCTTTAATATGCTGCATTCCTGAAGAAGAACATTAATACACAATGGCAGAAAGAAGCTAATTTTAAGACTTTGGAGAAATGAATGTCTTTTAATGCTGTGTGTTTCTCTTATCTACATGCCACATTATTGTAATAAGTACATTCAGGAATAATTTCTTTTCAAATATTTTTACAAATCTTGCTCTTATTTGCATGCAAGTAAGTTGTCAGCTTAAATCTTTGAAATGCAAAATATATCTCATTTCTATATTTCATCAAGGAGCCTTTCATGTTTAATAAATTACAACTTAGATCCTCCAAGACTTTGTTTTTCATTAACTAAAAGCAAAAGGATACATTTAAAATCTTAATCACAACCTGCAAGGGTATTTGCATGTTGCTGATATTTGTCTTGATGGGACTTTTAATATTTGCAAACTAATCAGGATAGCAAGGTTATACCAATAATTTCTGAAGACAAAAAACTTTCTGCATTATTTTCTTTATTATATTAAAGCAGAAAACTTTAAAACTTTCAGTGTCTTTGCCTTAATAATCTGTACACTTTTTTTTTAAACATACTACTCTCCTAAAGATTTTAATTGGAGAAATGGCCACATCTCAGAAGCACTATTGAAAAATGTGTAGAAGAATGTCACATCTGGGCTCGGTCTAGTCTTTTATTAGTGCTCGATCAGCTTTTATTGGACAGAATCGTTAACAACACAAAACAAGCAAGGTAAATCACCCTCTACCACCTCAATAGCCACCTTGTGACACTGAATAAAAAGGTGGATTCAGGAGAAATCAGAGACCATCCTTCACTCATTTGATTTGACCCCAGTTTAGATAGGGGATAAGGGTGTTTCTCCTTATTGGGGGTGGTAGTTTTTTATCTATCTATCTATCTATCTATCTATCTATCTATCTATCTATTTTGGCCAAATATCCCAACTGATCTTGCAGAAAGTCTTCTGGACTCTGAAATTGGATGGATCATCTCATCTCAGCAGAGACAAAAAAAAAAAAATCTTGACAGCACAATATCCCTATTGGGTGGGTCCCGTGGGCTACAGCATTACAATGTCACAGAAGAGGCAAACTTTTGCTGAACTTGCTACCCTTAGACCTTCAGTTAATCTTTCTCTCTAGGGTGGAAGATCAAAAAACCCTGAGCAGTTTAAAAAATATGCAGCTAATGTCACGCAGTTAAACTGATGTAGCATGCATGTTGTTTTGCAAGCTAACAGGTTAAATATGGCTTTGCTTTAAGATTCCCATCAAATTTCGTTTTTATAGAGAAATATCTGAAAGCAGAAGGGGTTGAGGGAGGGTGAGGTAAAAAGAAATAAATCATTGTAGTCTCAGGAACAGTAATCCTTGTTGAGGATTTTGGCTGATTGATATAAATAACATCGTCCCCGCCATCTGTCCGAAGAGAGACCTTTCCAGTCAGTGTTAAGCTGCAACGGCAGAATAATTAATGAATGGTGTCCTTTGTGCTGGTAATAAAGACAAGACAAATTATGTTATAATCCAACTGCTGCTCATTTGTCACAGCCAAATAAAATGTCAAATAAAAGTGAGGGGGGCACTGTGTTTGTTTAATGGACTGCAAGCTACCTGTTCCTATTGTTGACAGACAACTAGAGTGTAAGTTTTGTATGTTGCAGGGAAGCAAAACCTCCACCCCGAAGTCTACTTTCCTGTGGGGGTGGGAATGTAGGGAGACCGTGGGGGTGGCCTAACAGATAAACATTGAAGTAAGTTTTAATTAGAGAACTATAATACCACCACTCCTCTGAGTAAGTTGGTTGTGATTACAGTGCAAAATCACGGCCTGGAAAGTCCAAGTTCAAAACGCAGGCGAGCGATTTGCAAATCTGTAAGAATTTGGTAGGGCTCTCATCTTGCATTTTCAGGATAGACACATTCATCCAGTTGCTAGGAAAGCCAAATAATGAAAACATAGCTGGGATTTAGCAAGTACCACTGGGAATTACCTATGATAGAGGGCAGGGCTGCACTTCCTCAGAACATGCTCCTGCTGTAAAAATTCACAAACCTGGCATTCATACAGGCATCTGTCGCTTGCTCTAATGCCAGTTCATAGTATACATACAAACATCTGCTTCCGTGCACAAAGGGATACAGAGCGCTTGACAGGTCTGTGTTAGCAGGGTTCGCAATGCCAGTTCTTTATGCAAAAACCCTAATGCTTCCCGTCAAGCCATTAGAAGTGATACAATCAGCCCAGGCCCCATTAAGCCATCAGTGTCCACCTGTGATAAAGATGGCCATTTGTTTTCTTAAAGCCCACTTAATGTCTGCTTAACTCAATTTGTCAGGAAATGTAGAACAATTTCCTCACAGCCTGAAATTTGGTAGTGGTTCAAAGTCAAAAGGCCAGGTCTAGTCCTATTCAAATGATATAATAAACAGTCTTCAAATCGAAATCTCCCTTGAGAAGCTGATGTTTACTTTTTTTAAAAAATATGTTAGCTAGAATAGAATAACATTTGCATCCTTTATTATTATTATTTTTTAAATTTCTAAAGCCTTGAAATATGTCTGCCAGTGAAAAGGGCCATTGCTTGATTATATGAGAAAATAACTTTGTTCTCTATACAAATTCAGTTAGAAATTGGTTTTAGGGAAAAAAAGAAGAGCTCTTGCAAAGCACTAGTCTCTCACTATAGCAATCACTTCCAAATTCCTTGAGGAATTCCATTGTAATATGCACAAATTTACTTTTTAGTCTAATTCTGTTTAAAATATTTTTGATGTTGCTCATATTTGTTGGGAATCATTATTGCTTTTTATATCCCTTAAAACTGAAAATTAAATGACTGGTTTTGAAATACATTTTATTGAAAATGATATTAATGAAATATGTGGCCTGATTTTGCCCCCATTTCAGATTACTTTTAATCACATGGTCAATTTCATACACTTAAATATATCTGGTCATCTGTCTGGAGAACAGAAATAAATCAGAAAGCATTTCTATTATTAACCAACAGGGGGCTCTCCTAAATGTTCCAGATATACTGGTGACCTACGGTTTCAAATAAGCAGTCCTTACAAATCTAACACCAATTTTGGCTAAAAATTAAGTCAAATTTTTAAATTCTTGCTTGTCCAGTAACTTCTGCATCGAGAATATTTAATTTTGTGTTCCTTGTTTTCTTGCTGAGTAGAACTGAAAGCTAACTACTAACTCTAAAGAATAATTTCTCAGCTCACTATGCATGTAAGGTGCACTGAAGAACCGAGTCAATTGTCTGAATAATTTAATCAATAGATATTAATTGAGCATCTAATATCTGCAGAACAATTGGGGCAAAACTGAAGCTTAGGGATATAAATTAGCTGGATAACTACCTCATTTCTCTACAAGTAGAGAAAACTTTAATGAAAATAATTTCCAAAAGAGAAGAAATATTGATGTGGCTTAAAGGTACAGGGATGCGAATAAAATGTGTATCTCAATACAATTACTTTTACATGAATAGTTCTCTGTTCTTTTACTTAGAAATATTACTATGATGTCTCATGCACGAACTAGTGCTGTGTATATAGGTTTTCCTTTCCACTCTTCGGAGGCTCAGTTCAATAGGCAATACAATTCCCTAGGAAGGGTTTGATTGAGGAAGAACCAGAAATTAGAATACGAAACTTGAATATATTTACATACATGGCACTGCAGGATTCTTGGTCCTTCTACAGATTGCAAATATATGGTTTAGTTGCATTTTATATCTTCTGTGGTCTCCACAAGTGCCCCTACACCCAATACATTTTTACCCATGAAAAGAAGTTGGCAAACTCAGACTTTGCTTTCTTGATTCTAGAATATATTCACTACATAAAAGATTAACTGCAACAGAAATACCTAGAGGAAAGTCTAGTACATGATTTTCCTAGAAATGATTTGATCTGTGAAAATAGTTTATCTTTCTGTGGTATAGACCGAAATAAAGGTTTTCATTTTTACCAAACAGAATTACTTTTATTACCAAAATAACACAAACTCATTATCAAAAGTACATTTTAAAAATGAGAAAATTCATCTATATATCTACAATTCAAAGATAACTTATCATGGTTAATATTTGGGTATATTTCCTACCAGTCTTTTAAATTAACTGCTTAGCAAAACTATTATTATAGGGTATCTAAACAGTTGTACAAACTTACTTTAAATTGCTTCCTTTTACAGATAAAAAAATATTTATTGAAGCTAACTTGAAATTTACAGAAATGTTAAAAGAAAAAAATAAGAATTACCTGAATTTTATCACCATATTTTGGGGATATTTCCTTTGACTTGCTTGCATTTGTTTTTTCTTAGCCTATTCATATATATAGTACCTAATTGCTTGATTTTTTAGTCTTTATCACTTTACCTCCCACTCTTTTTTTCAATGCAATTATTATAGATACAAAGCATGTTTACCAAAGATTTTTAGCAAGAGAAGTAAACATTCTACTGCTGTCTGCAGTTTTTATTTTTAAGAGGGAAAGAGAAAACTTGTTTAGTATCTCTCCAGCACAGTGTTCCAATAGTTTTTTTAGCAAACTCCAGAATGAACAAGCACCAGTCATTGTTTTAAATAATCATCACGTGCCCCAGAACTCTCCTCAGAACCACAAAGACTGGGCCACAAGAAAGGCATTTCCTGTTATCAAAAACTAAGGGGAAGCCAGAGAGAAATAGTCCAATGGAGTCTTCCAAGTCTTAGATCCAAACTAACTAAAGAAGATGCTTAGTTTTGTTTTCAGTGTCTCTATTCTTGAGTTATAAATTTTGATTCATCACTTGGTAGACTTACATAAGCCTTCAAGTAAACTTTTCAAGAAAGCTGTGCTATTATAAATCTTTGCATAGATGAGAATGCCTTTCTGTGGTCTTAACATGCAAAAGACAATTTTGAATGTGCACGCAATCTGGGGACTAAAAATTTTTTCTTATAAACTCAGTAGATACTGCTTGACTTCTTTTAGGAGTTAGTGAGAAAAGTTTTAGGAAAACCTGATGTTTATTGATGTAGTCTTATTTTTATCTGAATATTTCTATAATATTCCATTCTTGTAATTCAAACATTTTGCCAGACTATATCAAAATAGGTTGATTCAATACTAGAATCATTTTCAATACTAATATAGTTTTTAACCGATAGGAATTTTCTTTAAGTTTTGTCCTTAATGACTGCATATTTTTCAAATGTTCTAGTTTCTTCCTCAAATATGCTTAAAAGTTATCATCTCTCTGACTTCCAACATGCCTTTTTCCTCATCACATTTATGCCTCTATATTTTAGAGAAACTTCTCTGGTTTGTCATCCATATCACTGACCTAAGTTTTCTGCAGTAACAATTTGACCTTTAATGCAAATCTTAATTGTGTCTTGCATTTTTAGTTTTCACTCTGTTCTTTCTCAAATTATCTACATCCTTATCATCTTACCCTAGTTGTCTTTTCAGTTTACCTTGTCCTCTTTTTATGGCTTGTTGATCCTTTTCATTGAACTCCTTGTTGTATCAAATTTAACTAGAGATACTAAATAGTATTTTATTAGGATATTAAATACTAAGTGTCTGTTGGTCATTCTGAGAGTTCTGAATTGTTTCTGAGCATTGTCCTCTTATCTGAAATCAGTGTTTTTCACAGGTCACACAGTGTTAGAAATTTTGTTATGTATACTCATCTCAAAAGGTGGAAATGTGTCCAACTTTCTATGCATATTACCTTTTATCCCCTGTATTAGTTCTAGCCTAAGCTTTTTATCTTGCACCTTATCTCAGATGACAAATTGATCATCACAGCTCTTACATTTTAATTCTAGCATATTTGTTCTCTTAAGGCCCTATTAGACTGGCATTGAATTTTCTCCCACCATAATTCCTTGATTTTCTGGCAATCTAAAAGATGAAGTACATAAAACATGAGAATTCCAAGAATTTGTTCCTAAAGAATTGTGTCTCCACCTCTTCTCCCCTCGATGTTTTACATACATGTCTACAATTCCTGTGGTGATTATTAGGACTCCCTTTCTGCCTTCCACCTACAATGTCCCCGGTTACTTTTTGGAAGTCACTATCTTTAAATTATCCCAACGTAAGTGTAGTCTTGATCAGTAGTTTAGAAGAGAAGGGGACGGGGCAGAAGGGGGAAGAAGGGAATCATTCACACTATTCTAAACAGCATTAACTATGTAGGAAAGAGAGGGCTGCCCAGTTTTCTGGTTGGCATAGGCCTTAAGGCTTTGATTCTAAAAATCAGACAGCTAAAGAAAATTAAGAATGTTCCTATCTACTTTTAGAAGTGCAAGCTCAGGAAGCCCCACCACTGGCATTATACAATTAAACCCAACATGTCTTTGAGTAAATTATTCTTAAATTTTTGTCACTATGTTGACTGTCAGTTTCTGTTTAACTTATTTTAGAATTCTATTTTATTTGTCTTCAAACATATTTAGTGACAAGTTTCAAGAGGTGGTTGGGTGTTGCCAACCAGATTTACATCAGCTCTTTTTAGAGGGCATCACATTGAAAGTTTACATTCAAATTCTTTCCTGGGGTGTGACTCTGCCTGTGGTTTCTTTTTTACGTTTGTGTCTTTACCTGGAAATGATAGCATGCTTGGGAGGAGGAGACCTATTTTTGGTCCTGCCATTTGCAAGGCCCTTTGAGCTTCTAAGAAGATGCTTAGAATCGCAAAATGTAAATAAATCATATATTGTAATGATAGATTTCAGAATATCATTTTTCCACTTGGGGATTTTTTTTGTTTCACTATCTAAACCACACCTTGGTACTTTATACAAAGAATTTTGGATTTTACATCATAGAAAAAAGTTTCTCTTGGCTTGGCTTGCTGGTAAGGAGGTGTGTGAATGGTCTCAAGTTATACATTTGCAGAGGAAATACCATCCAGATGCTCAAGTCAGCCTTTTCTTGGCAGACAACTAAAAACCATACCAAATGGAGTCTCAAATCTTTAACAAAAGAATTCCGAGAGCTCTTACCTTTGGAATGGACATTAATTAAAAGAAACAGTCATGTCCCCTGTGATCAGAATTTAACTACTATTAAACAGAGTTCACCACACAATTAACACTTTGAACTGATTAGCAAATGGAATTATAGCAAGAAATTTTGAGGTTAGAACAGCGGAAGGACATATTCTCTTCCCCAACTCACTGTCCCTCATCTTTTAAAAGAAAGAAAAAAAAAAATGAAGCACTTCGGTCATAACGAACTGTGCAGATTTTGTTTTCAGGGAGGTGTTTGCCATTACATATTGCACATAATGTATGGCACTGTTAGGAGGAAAAAATTGGAGTCAAAGTGGCTGGAAAGTTAGGTCTGCTCTGTAGCACTGTGAGATTGTTGACATCTGCCGAGGTTGGAGCGCTCAGTAAGCAGGAAATGGGGTGTCACTCTGAGTGGTAGTTTACCATTATCCTGGCATCCTAATGAAGTGTCTGCAGTGCACAGAGCTTCTGGATGGCATCTTAACGCACGGCTAAGCAAAAGCACTTCTCTCCCTGTCACTGTCATCCATCTGCCTGCACCCTACTGTAGCCAATGGGATGGAACCATGCTACAATGTGCTATAAGCCATTTAGAGTTGCACATTGCATAATCAGTCCCATCAAATATGTAAAAAATGGCTATTATTGGTTATTTTCCTTAAACTCTGGCACCTGGAGTTTGATACATGAAAGTTGAACTTTTCCAAGTGCTGTTTTTGCTATTAATTCCACTACCCCCACCCACAATCTAAATGGGAATAAGTTGTACTCTCATTGTATTAAGCCTTGTTAATGGATTGAAAGAGTTGTATGAATATTCATTAAAAACTTCACTGTACATCACACTTGGTGAATTCATCAATTTGCAATAAATGGAATGGTCATTTTCTTTGCGATAACCATTTTTAAGAAAAGGACAACTCCAATCACAGATTGGTCATTTTCGTCTTAAGTTTTCAGTGGGAGTTTGAGGTCTTTCAATAGATTTTTTTTTTAAGACAGTGCATTTCACTCAGTACATTTGCATTTTAAGCTAGTGTTGTTAATGCCAGATGATAAAATTTGGTCCTGTAATATTACCTCCAATGAAATTCAAATGCAGTGGAAAGGAGGATGTCTGTTTTCAGGTGGCAGAAGTTGAGCACAGTGTGCATGCAATCCTCCTGAAACTTCTGGATAGGCTTTGCAGACAAGGCTACAAAGCAGTTAGGCACTCAAGATAAGAATTGAAAGAGTAAGATGGTCACAAAGTTGAGCAGGAGCTTTCTGTAATAGGCAGGGGCAAGAGGAATCTGCTAAATTGGGGTGGAGGAGCAGGGAGGGTAGGGTTAGATAAACAAAAGGGCATAACATAATTCGGTTGCATCAGGAATTTTTTCACAGACATTAAAACTATGGTAAACATAACAGCGGGGAAGCTTGCACTGCCGCACAGTGGGAAGCTTAAAGCGTCTGCCGGCGCTGTGCCTGGCTCAACCACTGCTAGAAGTCTCCGACTTTCATTAGCACTCAACAATTCACCCAGTTCCCTAAAAAAGGAGAAAAATCCAAGCAGCAAAGCTGCTCAGTAATTATTGTAAATGCTCCCCTGTTACAGTATTTTGGGGACAATAATGGCAAGATGGTGTTAAACTAGAACAAAAGAGTCATTCTGAAATAAAAAAGAATAAAGGGGCTTGTTTGATGCTTGTTTGTTTCAAATCAGTGTAACCCTTCTTTTGACTGGTAAAGCAGTGTGTTGGACCATTTTACAGAGAAATTTTAGAAGACCGAACCAAATGGTGTGCAACTTCTTTCAAGCAATAAAAGTACAGGTTAATTTCACAAATGATCTCCTCCCTTGGCCTCCAAATTTATGCAGGCATATTTCACAAGTCTCTGAAATAGAAACTGTTTTCTTTGGAGGTTATTTGTAGTAATACAAAAATTAATATGGAACCAAAAGTAACAAGGTAGGCAAAGTCACACACATTACTGCAAAATACTGCACCTTGGGTTAAAGTTGTTTTTCTTCCTTCAAGAATGGAGTCATTTGAGAAAAACATTGGACTTCTTCAAAGGGAGAGAGAGGTCTACTGTCAATGCCCGTAAACATTTAAAATGATAGATTTTTTTTAAATGGAATGATAGGTGTTTATTTTTGCTAAATCCAGACTTGGGAATCTGGTTTCTTCATTCATATCCCCCCAGATGCCGTCAGCAATACAGCACATCAGCGTTCCTTCATGTGCGAATATTTCTCCAGAACTCATTTGCAAAAGAGTCGAAGCAATATTAAACACCACATCTAAACCTCTTTTAAACACACAAAGAAATGGGAAAACACATCAGAACTAGACCATTGAGAAAATCCTCCTTTCAAATGTACTGTTTGCTTCACATGCTAGTATAAAATATCCCACAAAGTCCTGTTTGTGATCCATTTGAAACAATCTTGATTTGCTTAAATTGTCGCATTCTTCTCGCACATTTCTTTCTAAATGCAAAAATGGCAAAGAATTCTCCTCCCTCTTCATTATAAAAGTGCAGGATTTCTGGCTTGTTTATTCCTAATGGAACACTTGAGAAAGAAGAAAATATATAAATATCTCTTTCAGAAGATTAGTTGTCTCAATCTTTTTAAAAGAGAGGATTTGTTCATTTCTTCTCATGGTAAACAACGTGGGCTTTTCACTGTAATTTTCCATTGTCAAATTAACGCATTTCACTTTCCTGACTTGGTTCCATAGTTTTAAAACATTGGACTTTTTAATATCCTTATTTCTTCCATACTACATATTAATATATGTTATGTTATTAGGACTTGGTAGTTAGGAATATAATCTAAGCATTTTAAACAAATTTGTTGGAGGAAACTTCCACTCCATTTTAACTTACTAAAACAGAGTCTTAGAAAACTTACTATCTAACAAAAGAAAACCAGTTTATTCCACATGAGAACACATTTCCAAGCTAAGGATTTCAGGCAAGAACTGGTCTAAGTGTTTTGAGTATTTCAAATCAAGAATAAGAAATTTTGTCTGATCTATTGGTAAGTATTCTATCGACAAGGTCAAGAACAGAGAAAATCTGGTCATGAAGTCAGAAGAGAGAATAATTATTTTTTTAAAAAGTAGACAGTTTATCAACTTGAATTTCTAAAGTAGTGTGCAATCTTTTTACAGAATATGAAGGAAAGTCCCCTAACTATAATGAAAGTATGTTCATATGTACATCTACCATATATGTAGTTCTTCAAAAATTTTATTAAAGGTGTGAATTTTTAAATGGCTAATATTTCCAAGAAACTATAAAAAGAGAGGAGTGGGAAAGAGGAAAGCAAGCTGAGGCTAAAAAATCTAGGCTCAGCAGCTTTCTGGGGGAAATGGTGAAATGTGACTATGTGATTTATAATGAGAAAAGGTATCTACAACATACAATTTTCTACCTAGCTGCAAATAATAATTCATAGTGATGTCCTTTCCAGATAAAAGACCTTTGCTATGTAGGACCCATGTGGTAAAATGATCATGATAAATGTCAGACCAGTGCAGGTAACGGCTTTACAAACCATTAAGATTAGCTGGCTCTTTTTTCCGATGATAACAGTAACCATGCTGTGACTCTATGTGGTAATAATATCTCAGTCCTGATAAATGCCAGAGCCAAGCAGAGGTGTTTATCATTCCCAGTTCAGAAATGCTGACTAAAGTTACCACATGTTGCCTGTTTTTCTTCTTTTACAATAGTCTCACAATTAAAAAAAAGAAAGCTGAATCATAAAACTATTTTATAACCCATTTCTTAAAGGATTTTGGTATTTGTTTAATTAATAACTGCCTGCTCTCAGAGTCACTGTGTGGCTATGTCAAATGAATAGGCTGGACAGTCTACCATACTAGCTATTATCTCCTCTTCAGCGGTCTTTTGTTCAAAATGAATGGCTATGGATGAACTTTAATATGTTTTTTTTAAATATATATCTTTAACCCAAAAGACAGGGGAAAGTATTTTAGTTCACATTTTTTCCTAATTGTTTTATAGATCCTAGTTATTTTCAAGTGAGATTTTTTAATCCTCAATACATTTAATTTGTCTGCCAATGGGAAGAGACACATTAAATACTTGAAACCTTGAAAAGTATTTGCAGGATTTCCACCCTCATGAAAATGTACAAAGATAATGCTTAATATAAATAGCTGATTGAGTATTTGAAATAAATTACTGGTTTATGATGAGAAAGATGTCAAATGACTCAAAATGGTGAGACTTGTTTAAAAAAAACTTGTAAAACAAGATATAAATGCATACATATAGTTTCAGAAAATTTTTCACAGGAGAACTGAATTTCAAAGAAATAAACTAGTGAACTTTATTTTTTCACCACAGACTATCACCTAAGGATGAATTAGTGTCATTTGTAAGTTACAGAAATGTGTTTGGCCATCATGACACCTCCAAAATTACTTCTAAGAACAAGAAATTCTAGGAAGGACAATAGGCTCATGTTTTTCCTGTGAAGATTGCTTCTGGAATGTCAGCTACTGTCTTACTGTTCAATTCAGAAAAATAGAAGTAATACTGCAAAACTGAGGAGTGAAATTTTGATTTAAGAGCCATTTTCAGGTTGGTGAATTTGAGAGAATGTTATCATCCTAAAATTGATTGCACAAAAGCAAAACCTTTATTAAAGGTTACTTAGAACCTAAAACTTGAATACATTTGCCAAACATGTCCCCAAAGTGAGTCAATGCATCAGAAATCACTAGATAAATATAGTTGCATGAAAAAGAAAAGATAGTATTATTACCTTCCTGAATATGTTCGTGAATGTATAAAGAAGTTAAGCATAATAATTTTGAAGACCTTTGGAAATTGTTCAAACATAATTTTACACTCATTGTTTTATGTCAATTGCATTTCTGAATTGTTTTGAATTTTTTCAGAATAACGAACTAATATCTCAGTAGCTTTTTTGAGTTTAACAATCATCTTAGATGATCCCAGCCAGAAGAAAGGTATAAACATCGCTGATAACTATATTATGATGTGTCTTATATTTAAACATCTATTATGACAAATTTATTTGCCCCTCTGGTTCATATAATGACAGCTAGCAACTGTCTTTCTATCTGTCACAGGTTGTACATAGGCCAGAATAAATATGGTTTTCTTCATATACACATATGTATGTTTAATGTTCCATAACTTATTTAAGAAGTAGGTAAATTTATTCTCTTTTGAATAATTTCATGGTTGTTTATTGCCAGAGAGTAGGAATAGAGGCGGAAAGAAACAAAGATTTATCCTAAGATTGTTCTTAACCATGCTTCCAACAGCATGCTCCAGATGCCTGGTTCCCCTTGGACCAAGGCCAAAAATGTCCTCTGGAAACGGTGCTCAAGAGGCCAGTGAACTGAATCTCTCCTCATTTAATGAGTCCATTGACTCATGCCAATAAGTTGACCAGAGTATTTTTGATACTGATATTTATTGACTATAGAGAGTTGGTCCCATTTTTAGCATTCTTCCTAGAAGGGCTTGTTTATCCAAAAAACAGACACAACATGAACATATTGTGGAAGGAGAAACTAGGAATATGAGATAATCTGGTGTGGAAATGATATGGTCAGGCCTAATTGTCAGGTAGAGAAAGAAATTAGTCTTACTTGAGTCACATAGATTCCTTTCCTGCTGGGTCTTTTCTGCAAGTAATGGACATCTCTTGTCAAGTCAAACTGTTTTGACATAGTTTATCAACATCTTAAGCCAAACTTACCAGGTATCTGCAAACACTGTGCTTTCCTTTTAATTAAATATAAAATATGACTTTTCTGGATCCTTTTGGGGGCAGTGGGTAGAGCACAGATTCTTTAACAATTGCAAATTGCCAACTACAGATTAGCCTCAAGGCCATAATTATTCCGTGTTTATGATGCAATGACAATTCTATTTATGATATACTGTATCTACTTATGAATTTTAAACAAATACTTTTTGATAATTGAGAACATTCTACCAAATATTTACAAAGCTATCATATACTTTGTCGCATTCCTGCTTTTTAGGAAAGCATCCTAAATAATAAAAATTACGCCTTCATGTGACTTCAGAAACAAACTTGAGGTATGTGCAGTCATGTGTTAGGGCAGATAGGACAAAATAAAATGAAAGATTTTAAAGGGAAGATGTACAGTTAATGATCATTTACTATATGTGCTTTGAAACATTGAATTCTACCAAAATACTATTGATATATGTATACTCTTTCTGTATTTTTAAGTAATGAACTGGAAGCATCAAGAGTTCAAGCAACTTGTCCAAAATCATATAATAGAACAAAAATTCTAACCCAGTTCTTTCAAACTCCCCCATTCAACTTTGTCATTGCAAAGCATGTCCTCAAAGATTTGTATCCAGTTTTGTAGGGCATGCTGAAACAAACAAAATGTTCCCTGAAGATACTCACTGGAGACTTCAAATCTGGGAAGTGTGTAGGGGTGAGCCTTAACAAATTACCTTATTGAGTAAAATGTTCACTCTTCAGCTGATGGGCACACTAGAAGTGCAAACCTCCACCACTACATAATATCTCCATGTAACAAAACTGCCTTATAGACCCAAATCTATAAAAATAAAAGTAAATTACACAATTTAGAAAGGAAAAAAAAGATACTCATTCCCTTATAAGCAAAGACAGCCTTCAACTAAATTCTGAAAAGGCCACGATACAAAAAGTATAAATTGGATAGAAACTAGAGAACTGCTTTCTTCCAAATATAGCCCTGACATATAGTGACTACCATGTTTTTCATACAGTGTGCATAAACATTTCAGAATAACTTTCAGAAGCAAAACAGCTGTGATACTACCGCCCTCCTTAAAACAAAGGGATAGAGTTGTCCTTTAAGAATTGTAAATAAAAGGGACAAATAATACTCCCTATGTATTTGTTACTGGGAGAATCTGGTCTTCTCCTGGGTGAACCTATATAACAAAGTAGAATTTATTTTGAAATATGATTTAACTTGTAGCTATAAATAAGTTAAGAATAATAAAGGCATGGGGGATAAGGCCAGAATAGTGTCCAGGGTCATCAAGTCCAAGGTTTTCACTTTGCAGAACTCTCCCTCATCATATATAACTTTATCTTATCTCTTTTCTAAAAAGCATTTGGTTATAAATACGCTTGTTTTAGTAGCAACATTTCATGCGATAAATTCAAATGTAATTCTCATAAACCCTATTTTGAAAAATGTGCCCTCAAACCATGAATCGAGGGGAAATCTATAAAGTCACATTTTTATCATAACATTATAGGCTATCTCACATCACGTAGATGTTACTTCTCTAAGTGACATGGAGTTGTTTTTGAGGAAGCTCATTTACAACGAGTTTGGTGTAGTTTGAGAAGGTGGGGGCAGGTAGGTAAGTGTGGGGATCAGTGAGAAACAGTTTAGAGTCACTGTTGGATGACAAAAATGAACCACTACAGAAAAGTTTTGTGGGTTCACAGTTTAGAGGTTGAAGAGGCTTTTTGGACACAGGTAAAGGCTTTAAATGGAGTAGATACAAAAATAAGCTGTAATGGAAAGGTAGGAGCAAATAAAAATGGAAAAGGCAAGAATTATGGGTTTCATTGTTTCTGGGAAGATCTTACTACACAATTCACCTAAGAAATTCTCTAATTCTCCATGTAGAAAAATTTCTTTCCCCCCACCCTACAGTCATAATGTAAAAAGTTAGAGATATCTCAGTCTTCTCCGAACTTTCAATGCTTCACAATAATGAGAAACCATATGCTGAAGGAGAAATATTAATAGAAAATGCTGTCTTTCAGATGCTCACTGAATCAATTGAAGACAGTTGACACATCTTTAGTAAGCTGTGTATGAATCTTAGCTCATTAACCACTCCTGTATTATATATGCTGATTCCAATTCCTAATATGACACATCAATAAACCAGATCTGAAAAGGTGTCATTTCGATTTTAATGTATTCAATTGTATTTTTAGATGTTCCCCCACTTAGAAGTGTTTGTGTTATTTCCTGATTTTACAAGCTATGGAAGAGTGGGTGGGGTATTGATTGGAATGAGAAACACTGCTTTCCTATAACCTTTTCAAAAGATTTTGTGCTGATTATGTTGTAAGAAAAATAAATTGTTCCTTCTTAATAATATTTTAGCCCTTTCTAAACCATTGGACAGTTCCCCCTCTAGAGCTTAAGTATAATTTAGCCACAAATATGCATGCACTACCACCCAATAGTCTTATTCCTCAAGTATATGTGAATGTAGAAAAAGAGAGAAAAATATTTCTATAAAATATTCTTCATGTAGAAGGTTTATTATAGGCAGACTTGGAAACCACCATATACTTTCATAAGGATACTTACATATAACTGACCTCACCAATCACATCGTTAATTTCTCAGTCTATTGCAAAGTATTTAGGGTATTCTCTAATGCTAGGATACCATAACAATTGCATTTTCAACACTGGCACCAACTCAGTTTAAGAATTAGCAGCTGCAACCAGATAGTATGCTACCTGCTGGAAATAAAGATGAGCCAGACCCTGCATGGGCCTCAAAAAAATGTCAAGAGGAGAAAAGGGTGAACATTTATAGAGTACTTAGGTTTACTAGTAATTGTGCTCCGTGCATTACATACCATCTTGTTTATTCCATAAGACTACCTTTTTAGATACTATTCAAAGAGTAAGAAATGTGTTTAAGACCACATAGTTAAGAAAAATCTGTTAGGGAATTCAAACCAAGGTCCATCTAGTCCAATTCATGTTCATGTCTTTCATTAGTTCACAAAGTCTTTCTTCATTCATCGAACCCATTAAATACCAGTATAAAAATTGCCTAGGTTTATAGGCAAATGCTCTGTTTAATGGGAGAAATTGACAGACATTCAAGCAGTGGAAGTATCATGTGAAGTGCCAGATAAGTAGAATGTTCTAAGTGCAATGGAATACAGGAGAGGAAGAACTGACTCTGTCTAGGAAAGCTCATGATTCTTTCACCCGGTGGTTTAACAGACTTGGTGATGTTTTCATTCCTGCCCAAGTAACATAGAAAAGTGCAAGTGACCTTGCAAATTCAAGTATTTCCAATTAAGCAATGCCCAACTCATCCTGACTGGATCACATGTACTCTAAAACTAAGGTATGCTGGATGTAGCCATTAAGACCACTCTCCCTTATTGTCTGTCAAGCTTGGCTGGTGGCTGCTACTTCTGTAGCCCTCAATGTCAACTGATCTCTTTTTTAGAGATTCAGACATTGATCTGATTATTACTATAGTCAGAGATTTCAGTGAGATTAGAAAAGTTTCCTTTCCTCTCCTTCTCTCCTCTCCTCTCTTCCCTTTTCAGTATCATCCTTATTGTTTAAACCAAGTGGCTCACCAGATCCTCAGGTAAATTATACTGAATATATATATATTCAGCTTAGTTTGGCATGATGCTAGCAGTATAATTATATATATATTATATTATATATTATAATTATATGTATAATTATATATTATATTTTTATATATATATTATATAATATTATATTATATTATATATTATATTATATTAATATTATATTAATTATAATATATTATATATATAATATAATTGTAATATATTATATTAATATTATAATATTATAATAATATATAATATTATAATATATTGATATTAATATTAATTATATAATTATATATAATTATATATATTATAATTATATATATTATCATATATATAATTATATATATTATAATATTATATTATATTATATATTATAATTATATATTATATTATATATATATATATGATGTAAGAGGTGGATACATATATATATATATATGATTATATATATACATACATACAAGGAGGACCCAAAAAAACCAGAATTATTTTTTGGAGGGCAGCCCCTTGTAGTACAAGCTTCCTTCACAATGTAAGTTTTCTAGGCACCCATTGTCATCAGTGTACCAGCATTGTTGTAAGAGGCTGGGCTTGGCTTCAGTGAGTTTTTTTGAAAATTCTTTCAATGCATTTTCCCATTTCATGATGAGTGATTTATGAGTGCACCTGCTCACACCATGCTGAATGTTCAGCAGTTTTTGACCAAAAACAGCATGACCCCCATGCCCCACCATCCCTATTCACCCGATATTGCCTTGAGCAACTTTTTTGTTTCCCAGATGAAAAAAGTCCAAAGGGAAATGTTTTGCCTATGTGGAAGAGGTGAAACAAAAAAAATGGCAGAAGCACTAAAAGACATCAACAGCGACGAGTTCAACAGCTGTTCTGAGCACTGGAAAAAGCATCTCGATAGGTGTATTGTTTCAAATGGAAAGTACATTGATGATGATTAAAGTTTAAACGTAAGAATAAATACACAATTTTTTATAAATAAAATCTGGGTTTTTGTGGGTCCCCCCCACCTCATTTAATTATAGTTGATCACTTAAGATACACAAGATTAGATACACAAGGCATTCTATCATCCCTAATAGCTCTGACCTGGGCATACTATACCAATTTCATTCTTATCTTTGCTAATTTGTTTTACTCTTTTTATTTTTTTTCAGTTTGTGGTATTTCCTAGGCCCCAGTTGGTCTTGTGAAGCATCACATTTTCTTACTATCATTAAGCTACATCAGAGCTTTCTACTCTTTGGCAGAAAAGATTGGGTCTGGTGTAGGCTGTGATGTTGCAACTCTCTTTTTTCTCTTTCTCGCTCTCCTTTGTTTCTTTCATTTGCAGTTGTCCAAGCCATATTATGTTGGAACTCTTCTAAGAATAACTGCAATTTTGAAAGCTTTGACTGTGGGAGGCATTATTTATAGGCTCTTGTGGTTTTAGGAGGAAAAAGAAAAGCTTCCAAGCGGAGTTCTACTAGGAAGACTGCCCCATCCCACTTTAGCCAAATACTATCTTCTCCAAAATATTTTCCTGTAATTCCTTATAAAAAGTTTCTTTTGCAACAACGAATTAAAGAAACTGCCAGTTTCTAACCTAACTCTTTCTTATCCTACTATGTAAAGTTTAGATACCTGTTGACAAGAAATCATGAATCAGGCTTTTGGAAGTACACCTTATTAGGAACTATATTGGGCCTCAATATCAGAGATCCACCCTTAAAGGCTTTGGTACACCAGGGCTGATTTTCTAATGTCAAAGAAACCCAGAGGCAGGCTGTCCAGGACTGGTCTGACTGCTCTACAAATTCAGGAAATTTCCTTCTACCACGTGTTCCACTCTGCAGAGCTTCAGTTTTCAAGATCATCTCCACAGTACTACCATTCCATCTACATTCAATGAAACAGTAAGAAGAAAAGATTTTTCAAAAACAACAATAATAAACAGCTAAATCAGCTCATACATAACCTCCCCAGAAGGTGGACCTAACACTGTGACTTCACTCTCATTGGCCAGGCTTGGTCACATGTGCACTCTACCTGCCAAGGTGGCTGGGAAGTGAACTCTTTAGCTTAGCGTATTGCCACCCTCACAACCAAAGGGTTTCTTGCTAAGAAAGAAGATAATGGTTATTGGGTGCATGGCTGCCTTACATATTATTCTTTGTATCATCTTTTCCAGCTGTGGTCTCTTTAGAATCATCAGGAGCTCTGCTAGAAGTTAAAGTGTAGAAAGGAAAGATACCTAAGTCAGCACACATAAAGTGTTTAAGTTCCATAAATAATTATACCTCTAGTTGGTGAGACCCTAGTTACTATGAAAAGATGAATTCCCTAACATACTAAGTAACTCAACTCTTATTTTTCCATGCCTGTAAAGTGAAAAAAAAAAATGGGGAAAGCAATCACATAGCCTTTCTTCTCTGCTTTGTCACATTGCCTTCTCTCTCTGACTATCACCCTCCTGCTTTTCTCTGATTGGGATATTTTTTAATTACATTAGGCACACCCAGATAATCCAGAAAAAAACTCTCCATTTCAAAATTTCTAACTTCATTATATCTGCAAATTCCCTTTTGTCACATGAAGTAACATGGCCATACTCCAGGGATAAGGACATGGACATCTTTGGAAGGCCTTATTTACCCTACCACACTTGTAAAACAGGAAATTCAAGAAAACCAAATGATAAGATCTGGAATATCATGGCAAAGTCACACTGTTGCTTTCATGTTACCACTGTGTAATTCAGAGTCACAATAAAGACACTCCATTAATAACTAGGTTAAGTACTCCTGTTCTGTTTGGCTGCTGATTAGGACATTTAACTGTTATGCCTTAGTCCAAAATCCTCCTAAGAAAATTCCCTCATATACCTGCAAAACCTTGGGGTTTTTTCTAAATTTCTTTTTAAATTTTTTTCTTTCAGAAAAGCAAGACAACAACACAAGAATTGAAGCTATAAAGTCTCTTGTACAAAAACTCCCTCCACCAAATCGTGACACCATGAAAGTCCTCTTTGGACATCTAACAAAGTAAGTTGTAAGGGTTTCTTTCTGGGTGTGTCATTTTCTAGTCATTTTCTAAATGAGCAGCATTTAAATCTAAGTCTCTAAGACAAGAGTTTCCAAATGCAGCCATCTCATATTTTCCCTTCTAGCTGACCTAACTTTTTCTGCAGAAGCTGGAGAATGTACTAGAGATAGAAAGGAGAATGTGTCAAAGGAACTTCTGAAAGAATTTATTGTTTACGGCTTTTCCAACAAGTAGATGTTTGCTGATTATTGTCAGAACCATGACTAGGGCCCCAGTGTGGGAATCTTGACTTTGTTATCCAACATAATAGAAAGAACATTAAATGATTCAGACAAGAGTTCAAAACCCAGCCCTACTATGCACCAAATGCTATGACCACCAATAAATTAAAAATCTCTGAAATCCAATTCTCTTATCTATAAAATGTTGGTTCAGATTGATAAGGTGTTATCCATGTAAACAGCTAAGAGAAGAGTATTCTAGACAGAAGAAAAAGCAAACGTAAATTCTCAGAGGCCCCTAAGAGCTTGAAGCACTCAAGAAGCAGAAAAGTAGGCCAACACCACTAGGGTCTAATGTGCCAGTAAGATTGTATCAGGAGCTGAAACCCAGACAGTAGTCCAATATCAAATCACATAGGTTCTTGTGGGCCACAATGAGTGATTTGGATTCTATTCTAAATATAGGAAATAACCACTGAAGAGTGCTAAATTGTGGGAGTATAAAAGATTGCTCTAACTGCCAAATGGAAAAGAGATTGCAAGTGTAAAGACAGGGAGACTTATTAGCAGACAATGAGTGTCCCGGCAGGAGATATTGGTGGCTTGAGTGGAACCCTCATAGAGAAGTGGGTGAAGATATTATGGAGGTTGATTAGGTTGGATTTGCTGCTAGTTGAGATATGGTGAAGAAAGGAAAAGAGAAAGCAAGTGTGCCTTCTTGAGTTTCGACTTGAGCAAGCAAAGAAATGATAGTGCCACATACAGAGATGGGTAAAACTGGGGGAGGAATGGGTTGCATAGCAAAAGTGGGTTTGAGAGCTCTATTTTGGACATGTTAAGTCTGAAATGACTGTTACTCATTTGCCTTCTGTTAACACCTTCTTCAAATAAGGCAGAGTGGAATGCAAGTGATGAGGGTTTAGCTTTTGCCATATACACACAGTCATATTGAAGCCTGGCTAGAGTTTCACATAGATTGGGCAGTTTTGCTTTTGTGAGATTACATCTTCTTAATCATCTCAAGCACCCATTATTTGGGATGAGTCATTCCTACGATTGTTCAACTAATCCATTATGATTTTTAATTGTCAGTGTAATACATGGAATTACACTGAAGAAAAGAAGGCAACAGTGATGTGGTTACATTAAAAGCTGCAATTGGCCTACCAGTCACTCTTAGCCTGCTGAGCAGAAGTCACTAATATCTTTATATGTATCTTTCCTGACCAGTTTCGCAGTACAGGCAAACATGTATATGGGTGCTTCTTATGTTACAGTGCATAACACTGTACATATTGTTCTATAACTACCTTGCAACTCATGTACAGCCTTCCACTTCCTTAAACAGACTTGTTTTATTCTTTCTAAGATATCATAGTATTCCAGGGTATGGGTAGTCTATCACTTGCTAAATAACCATTGCATTAGGAAATACATTTTCATCTAACTCATTATATTATTCTCTCTCATATTTTATTCTCAGTGGGGAACTTTAATTTTTTTTTTAATTTTAACTGCTTTAGTGGGTACAAATAGTTTTTAGTTACGTGGTTGCATTGTAGAGTGGTGAAGAAATCTGAGCTTTAAGTGTACCCACCACTCCTTTATCTTAAAGTTCAGAACATCCCTTATTGTTAGTGTTCCTTCTTGTCACTTCCACATTCTGGTTACAGTAGGAAACCCAGTGTAATTTAGTGAAAGAATCTTGGACTTTAAAGAAATAGAGAGACTTAGGGGTCAAATCCTTGCTCTATACTTTACTCTCATTATGATCTCAGGCAAGTAAAATTGGATTAAATACTATCAACCATATCTTGTGGTTATGAGAATTAAATGAGATAATGCGTATGAAATGCCTGGCACAAGGTAAGCATTCCTCAAATGTTAGTTCTTTTCCCTTGGGATCCAGACACACCATGAAGGAGTTTCAAGTTACAAGTAAATACTGGAATGCTTATCTCAGTAACTTTAACTGAACAAAGTCATAAAACAAATGGAAAAGTATACCTTTAATGCTATGCAATACCTAGTCTTAGAGATCTTGAGAAATATCCATTACTCAATCAGTTATTCCCTTTTTTAGCTGAAAGAACAACTATAAAATGAAGAAACTAAGAGTCAGCTAAATCTTCCTTCAAAAAAAAAAAACACACACAGAAGATAATTTATCTAGTTAAAAATCAAAGAATGAGGATACTCCAAGTCTATGCCACATAAACCCAGTTTTAACAATGCCTGATCTTATAACTAAGTTAATTTTCTAATATTGTTAGAACTTTCATTTAGTTCAACTGAGATGAAAATAGATGTTTTACACTAAGATTTAAGATCAGATTATAATATCACTTTCACAGCATTCATATTTTAAGATTTATCATTATAGATGAAGAGAAAAAGTGTTATTTGTCAGTTCCCAACCTTTCTTGGGTGGTATGACCATATTTCACCCTGCACCAACTTATAAAATTGGTTTAATTATGCACAAGTGTGTGCACACGATTATATCTTGTTAAGCATTTTTTGCTAAGTTTTTGATAAACAGCCAATCGTGGCATGTCATCAAAGCCTGAGAAGACTAAATAAGAAGATTGTTTAACAAGAATTTAAATATATTCATGTTTGAAAGAATCATTAGAATGTTTTCCTTAGTCTTGATGCATTTGGTAGTTCTTCAGAAAATCTATCGTCAACACTTGTATGTAGTGTTTATTCCAAATTGTTGCAAATATATATATATATTTGAAGTCTGTTTAGTGAGGGTTAGGGAATGTAATGAAGTGCCAAAAATTCCACTTGACCTACGCACTCTACAGTCAACAGAACACCACTCCATTTTTGCAGAGCTTTGAGTTAAATGCTCTCCTCAAAGCAGAGCAGCTATCAACAGAGTAAGCTTAATACAGCACAGTTGGGCTAGAACATGGATGTAAATCCTGTCCACAAAAGCAAGAATTTTGAAAGGATTGTGATTATATTAAGCATTAGATTATACAACGGCTGCACAGTTTAGAGTCCAAAGTCTTTATTCTTAATCAAACTCAAGGTCAAGTTCTATATGTTTTGCTATCATAGATTGAGACAAGGAATTTAGAATAAGCTATCATCTCAAAATGCCATCAACCAGAAATCTTTATTAATGGCCACTTTCACAAATTGACATTATAGTGATAGGCCCTGGAAGGTTCTGTAGTATCTTCTGAATCATCATATAAATGACAAAATGATCTCTATAAAATATAAGTGTCAGATGCATTTTCCTACAGCCTGCTTCTTTGGAAAGGCTAAAAGGCAGAATGAGAGTGAAATTAATTGGAAAAAGTACCTGGAAAGATGGTTTACTTGCTGATGGGTAGTAGCTGGAGGTTGAAAGTCAGTCAAAGAAGTTAAGTAAAATATAGGAACCACTAAATTTTTATGTATCAAAAAATTGCATAATGTGCTCAGTGTTTATGAAAGTCATCTGACAACAGAGTATAGGATAGAAGGAGAAAAGAACCCAGGAAGCCCCATGGGAGTTGTCATTGGATTGGAGTGATGGACACCCAAAGGAAAGAAATGGCCCAAATCTTGAGATTTTTCAAAGCAGAAGTCCACACAATTTTTATTTCACCCATTTCTTTATCCCTCATATTTAGTCAGCCATAGAGATATGTCCAAAATTTCAGTAATAGGTAATTGTAAAAATAGTCCCCCAACATTTTTAAAAGCAAATTCAATATTGGAAACTTGAAAACAACATTAGTGTTCAGTGATAGGAGAACAGTTATATGGAACATGGTATATCATCTTGACTTAGTAAAATGGAGTTCAGGGCTTTTTTGTTTTTGCTTTAACTTGGGGAAATGTTTGTGTTTCATTAAATAAAATCAGAGATGCACTATTTTGCATACTCAAAGAGAGTATAAAGATATGAAAAAAGTTATGCATATAGAAAAGACAATAAAAGTATTTACTAAAATGTTAATATTTCTTTCTTTGAGTTGTTGAATTATGAGGTTTTTTATCTTTGTTTCTTCTTCTCTCCTAACAATCATGTAGAAAGAGACAGAGAGGTTCAGGGAATAAGGGAAACAGGCTTTGAAGTTAGGCAGATTTGAATGCAACTCTTTGCCACCTACTGGAGGTGTAACCTCAGCCAAGTCACTCAACTCTAAGCTTCCATTTTCTGTAAAAGAGAGATTATAATAGAACCTATTCCTGTAGTGAGGAGCATATGAATCATGCTTTTTAAAAGTCTGCACAGTACCTAGCATATAAAAGGAATTAAATAAACGTTATACATCAACATATATTGTTTTTATAATGAGGAAAATAAAAATTAAAATAAATTTTAATAAAATAAACATAGGAATGTAATAAAATAAATGATAAAAATAACTATAGGAAGAATTGCTGGAGCTGCCAAACTTCCTGGCTTCCAGAAAATTATTTATCTCATCTCAGAATCTTTTCCCAAAACTTGAGTTTCCTTACTGGCCCAACTCAGCCAGTTTCCCAGAGTCCCTGTGAGGCTGTTGTCATATGATTGACAAGCCACACAACACTCCTATTCTCGTACGTAATTCCAATTCTTTTCTGTCTCCAACTCCCTGTCAACTTTGCCAGCATCTTGTCCCATGGTCTTAGTTCCAACTCTTCTTTTAAAAAAAAAAAAAAAAATGTTGCCCAAGCTGGTCTCCACTACTGGACTCAAGAAATCCTCCCACCTCAGCCTCCCAAAGTGCTAGGATTACCTGCATGAGCCACTACACCTGGCCTAGTTTCAACTCTTTTTACAATCCAGGTGATAGTTTACTGATATGATTGACTAGTCTATTTTACTTTGGGGCAGGCCTGAGGAGGTTAGAGATAACACTGGTCTTCCTGCTGCTTCTTATCAAGAGCCTCCTCTATTAACAGCGGCAGAGACAGTTCTCTTGCTTTGTTGTCTAACTTATCAGGGTGATTCTAACAGTGAGAATGTTCTGCCAACCAGAACAGAACACTGGCTTTGTGAAAGCCTGGTAAGTGAGATATCGTCAGCCATTAAGGCCTTACCCCACACCTTGGTGCCCAGGGTAAACACCCCTAGGGCCCTATTAACTATATATCCACCTAGGTCTGGTGCTACCCCTTTGAAGTGCTGGAATTTTTGTTTCCACTACTATTAGTAAGGTATACTAGCTATTGCTTAAGTCTTTTTCCACATTTTAATTTCCAAGATAAAAACAATACATGATAATTACAGAAGAGTTAGAAAATAAATACTAAAGTATTTCCACAGAGCTAAATTAAACTGGTTAGACAGATTTACTTTGTGGCATTTATTTTGGAAGCCAAAACAATCTCAAATTTTTCCGGGGGGGGGCACATAAATCATTTGTGTACACATTTGTGCATATACACATTATTCAGCAATAGTCAAAATGTCTTAAAAATGGATGGCTTTTAATGATGACTTATGAAATAATGTCATTCATTGATTTTTGAAAATAACCTTGAAAGAATATATTTGCTGCAGGTTTTAGGTGCAAATAAACATTCTTGTAGGAGACTTACACTTTGTAAAATAGGTTGAAAGGAGAGCTAAAATCTTCCCTTTTGCATTGACTCTAAGAAAATCGTCCAGCTGTTCATAGAATTCCAAGGTGAAAAAATGATATGGCTGAATAGACAAATCTCATGGAAGCATGCCAGTTGAATGCCTCGTTGAAAGGAGAAACTGTTGAGCTGTGGATATTTTGTGAGAGTAAACCGATATTTAAGCTTCTCTGTGGTCTTCATGGATATTAAATAAAATATTCTACAAAAGCAAGTCAGAGGCAACCTAAATGATGACGAACTAGAAATATAAGGGTTGTATAAGGAAACAACAGTGAGGAAATAATTCGTCTACCCTGTCTTTAAATGGCACAGTGGGCATTTCTGGTATTTGGGAGAAAAAATTAGATATGGCTAAAGAGCAGACTTCAAAGCCCACAAGCCATCGGCCTTCTCTCTGGTCGTCAAGGGCCATAGCTGGTGACTCTGGCTGCCTTCCATCCAGGCCTCTGAATGCTCAGCTCCACTGTGCTTTGGAGTAGGGTGTGTTTTTCTGTGCTGTCTCTGGCACTCCATTCTTTTTCTGTACACTTTGGTCTTTGACCCAACCACAATACCTGATATCCAAAGACTTTCAGGCCATGGATATTTTTACTGGAAAACGAGGAACCTGTGCAACTTGTTATTTTCTTTTACTCCCTCTTTTTTCCTTTCCTTTTTCTTTTTCCTTCTTTTTCCCCCGGAGGAAAGGGAATTACAAATTGTTTGAAATAAGCCAGAAGCTTCATAGCTCCTTTGCTTGTGTATTGGAAATGGCACCCTAATCACTTTGAAGAGCTAATGTACCTCCTATGGGCCTGAGATTCCTCAACTGGACTCCTGTGGCAGAATTTGGCCTGGTAGTTAAGAAAATTAATTACTCTGATCACAAGGGTGAAGCAATAGTTCCCAGCTCCCCGTAGTAATCATTAAAATGTCATCTCCTTAGGAGACATCTTGGCACGGGATTTATACGTTTTGTGAGCTGAGGACTAAGGTTCAATGATTCTTCCAGCAGTGCATCCTTGTTTTAGAGAAAGACTGTGGGAGATAAGGTTTTAAGAAGGGAGTAAAATTATTACTTTAGATCTTTAGATTTCAACATTTGAATGATAACATTTACCACTGAATAATAGGAAACAACATAGCTTAAAGTGGCTACTGTCCCATCTATCTTTATCTTCTCTATTGTTTGTGATGGTCCACCTTATGGAGGTATTTGCCTCATAAGAGGTCAATTTTTTAAGTTGTTCCTCCACTATGAATCTTGGCCTTTTACCTAATGGAAAGAATTTGGAATCAGAAGACATAGGTTCAGGTCCCAACCTCAGCCCTGTATAACATAGAGAAGCTGTATAACATTGAGAACATCTTTTAATGTCTCTAACTCTCTCTTATATTCAAGTGTGAAATAAGTCAATTAAGTTCACATTTGTGAAAATGTTTGTTTTATATAAAATTCCACCCACTAATTCCTTCGGGAAGTCTTAAATGAGTGCCTGCTGTATTCCAGGCCTGAGCAAAATCAAGAACTGTCAAAATGTGGCCCCTGGGTCACACCCAACCTGCCTCCTATTTTGTCAACAAAGTTTTATTGGAACACACACACCTATTTGTTTATGTATTGCCTATGGCTGCTTGTATGCCTATGCTACAATGGCAAGAGTTGAATAGTCACAAGTTACACAAGGTCAAAGTATTTACTATCTGATTCTTTACTGAAAAAGTTTGCTGACCCCTCAACTTGATGCTAGAGACATAAAAAGGACTCCCACCCTCACATATCTTATAGTCTCCTAAGGTAGATGAATTAGTAAACAGTTGTAAGAAATACGGTGTGATATCACAGGATGCTATGAAAATTCTAAGCAGAAGCTCACATTTAGTTTAGAGAAATTAAAGGAAGCCTCCCAGAGGACATGAAACAGGCTCTCTTTAAAGATGTCAGTTTAGAAAACAACAGGTCTGCTATAAGCAGAAAGAATACCATGTACAGCGGCATGTAGGAGAACTATGAAGTGGTAAAGAAGTGGTGAGTCCTCTGGAATGATTAGAGAATTAGGAATCATAAAGAGAAGTGGCAGTATGTGAGCCTCAAATGTTGTAAACAAGTTAAATTGTGAAGAACATCACGTGCTTTTCTAAGGAGTTTGAAATGTTTTCAGTCGACATCATGAAAATCACTGAAGGGTTGGAAGTAGAAAGATAAGGTGATGAGATTTATATTTATAAAGATCAAGGTTTGTATAAGAGTGAAGGTTAACCTGTAGGAGGATAACACCAGAGGTAACAAAAACAGTGAAGAGGCTCATCCAAGCTAGAGATCCCCAACTGAGGGAATAGTGGAGAGGATGGGAGAAAGTGATGGATGCAAGAGGCATTGAGGAAGTAGATTCAACAGGACATGCTTACCAAGTATGTGCAAAAGGTTAGCAAAAGGATTCCAGGATGGCACCCAGGTTTTGAACTAGCCGAATGGTGGTGATATCCTTAACTCATATCACATACAGGAAAAGGACCAAACTGGAGGCATGAAAGAAGCTGAAATTTTGAGAACATGATGTGTTTTGATTATTACATTCTAGTAGCAAAATCCATTAGAGGATAAGAAGTATATGTTGGAATGCAATAAAGGTGATTGAGCTGTAGGTATTCATTTGGAAGTTGTCAGTTTAAAGCTGGTAAT
Organism: Cephalopachus bancanus; assembly: GCA_027257055.1. Taxonomy (NCBI): domain Eukaryota; kingdom Metazoa; phylum Chordata; class Mammalia; order Primates; family Tarsiidae; genus Cephalopachus; species Cephalopachus bancanus. The sequence goes on along the minus strand of JAPVLO010000031.1, from coordinate 7,880,650 downwards.
GGGGTAAGGTCATAAATAACCCTAACAATATGGACCTAGAAGAGAGTTAAGGACAGATTTCTAGAGACTTCTAACACTAAAGGGGTAACAAGAAAGAGATACCGGGAAAAGATTCTGAGAATGGCATGCGTGTTGAGAGAAAGAAAATTTGGGGTATTATATTTTGTGATTAAAGCTACCAGTTCCACAAAGGAGGCCTAGAATAGTCTCATGATAACAGGACATTGGGCATAATTTCTAACAATGACCAGTTATTACCTTCATCTTTCCAGTTTGAAAAAAAAATTACAGAAATAAACCTAATAATCTAGCAGGGAAAAAAGTAATATTCTATGAGGGGGGACCAAAAAATAAAAATAAAAAACAGAATTATCTTTTGCAGGGTAGGCCCCTTGTAGTATACTCAAAATTTGTTCCTCTGGTTCAAAGAGTCAACCAAAGTTTTTACTTGGAAGTTTTGAGAAGGCTGCATCATGATTTGCAGAAGAAACATCCCAAGTTGTGGCAAACAGGTGACTAGTTCTTCCACCATGATAATGCACCTACCCACACTGAGCTGAGCATCCAGCAGTTTTTTGACCAAAAACAGCACAACCCCCATGGCCCACACTCCCTATTCACACAGTCTTACCCCGAGCGACTTTTCCTTGTTTCCCTGGATGAAAAAAGTACTCAAAGGAAATGTTTGACGATGTGGAAGAGGTGAAACAAAAATGACAAAAGCGCAGGTGAAACAAAAATGACAAAAGCGTTCAAAGGCATCAAAATTGACAAGTTCAAAACTGTTTTGAGCAAAGGAAAAAGCATCTCAATAGGTATATTGCATCAAACAGAGAGTACTTTGAAGTTGACTGAAGTTTAAACATGTAAGAATAAAAATACAATATTTTATAAATAAATTCTGGGTTTTGGGGTCCCCCACCCCCACCCTGTACAGTATAGTCAGGTCCTGAAAATATTGGTGAGAATGGAAATTATAAAAAACTGACCTAGCTAGGCTCGGTGGCTCAGCCTGTAATCCCGCGCCTTTGGGAGGTTGAGGTGAGTGGATTGCTTGAGCCCGTGGGTTCAAGACCCGCCTGGACAGTGAGATCTCATCTCTACAATAAATCAAAAAATCAGCCAGGCGTGGTAGCGTGCGCCTGTAATTCCGGCTACTTGGAAGGCTGAGGCAGAAAGATCACCGGAGCCCAGCAGGTCAAGGCTGCGGTGGCCGGGAGCGGCCACTACACTCCAGTCTGGGAGACAGAGTGAGACTCCGACTCAGAAAAAAAAAGAACTGACCTGGCCTCTTCTGCTAGAGAATTGACTTCAGAAGAGCAGGAATTTGTGTCATTTTGATTCCTGCTATATCCTCAGAGCCTAGTACAGTGTCTCACACATTGTAGATAATCATTATTATTTAATACATGGAATTACATGGCCTCATCGAACAAGATGATAATAATATTAAGACACTGAGTGTTTCTAGATAAGATCAACTTTTTAAGCCTGGAGCCTTAGAAACCTGACATATGCCAGACAAGTACTAGGGCATATTTCATTTTGACGACATTGGTAAGTTGTTCCTCTTGAGTTTATCTCCCCCCACCTGATATTTATCTTTTCATCATGATGAAGAGAAGAGCTATGCTCTTATGGCTGTAAAAAAGATGATTTTAATACCAAGACTAACTGTTAAGAGGATGAAAGCAGCCGGGCTCGGTGGCTCAGCCTGTAATCCCCCGCCTTTGGGAGGCTGAGGTGAGTGGATTGCCTGAGCCTGCGGGTTCGAGACCCGCCTGGGCAGCGAGACCTCATCTCTACAATAAATCAAAAAATCAGCCGGGTGTGGTAGCGCATGCCTGTAATTCCGGCTACTTGGAAGGCTGAGGCGGAAGGATCACCGGAGCCCAGCAGGTCGAGGCTGCGGTGGCCGGAAGCGGCCACTGCACTCCAGTCTGGGTGACAGAGTGAGACTCCAACTCAAAAAAAAAAAAAAAAAAAAAAGAGGATGAAAGCATAAGGATGAATGAGTACTGGAAGAGTCTGGACATTCTGAGGAAGCCTCCATCCAGGAATCTGTAACCACTCACCAGTAATGGGTAGAATCTGTTAGATCAATGACTATGGTATGCAGTGAGATTGCCAGTTCTCCTAATTTCTTGAGTATCTGGGATTAGTAAAGGATTTTGGGACACAAAACTTTATTTTTACAGCTTCTATCATAACTCTCACTACTAAATTAAAGAATTTCTATCACTCCTATCAAGTCAGCCCAACCTCTCTATCATTTGTTTGAGACCTAATATTCACTACACTACCTAGAATTGTTTAGCATCAGATAAAAAATAAAAAACCACCTTGATTACAAAAGCTTGCCTGTGCTTTTAAGTATATAAAGAAATTTGGTTCCCCCATTTTATGGAGCAGAGACACAGAAAACTTCAAAGTGGAAGGGGGAAAAAAATCAACCAGACCTCAAGTCACCTGATTTCCAGTCTACTAGACCACACTCTGTTTTCCTGCCAATACCAATACTCGATTGTGTTTCCAGGGAAGAGGGAATGGTAAAACAAAGAGTGAGAAAGACGAGCCAACTGTGATAGAGGTGCATGCCAATCCCTCGCACTCCCTTTTTTAACTGAATACCAGATATAGTTTCCGCACTTTAAATAAAATTACCTAATAAATCCTAGTAAATTAGTAAACCCTTATATTTATATAAGAATTTTGTTTTTGTTTTTGTTTTGTGTGTGTGTGTGTGTGTGTGTGTGTGTGTGTGTGCTCTCTCTCTCTCTCTCTTCTTCCCTGCCTCTAATACATTGCTTTTTATCTAAAAACACTAGGCGAACTTTCATTTTAAGGGGTTCATTTTAAAAACAAGTTCCATGTCAACATTTATTAACGCTTGTCTGTGTGTGTGTGTGTGTGTGTGTGTGTGTGTGTGTGTGTGTGGTGTGTGTGCACGTGCACATTATATGCACACCTAGAAAGTGTACATTTTTTTAAAGACAAGGATGTTGCTGTCTTTACCACCTTCTTTCTCCTCTTTAAATGGAAAGCACTGAACCCAGATGCCCAACCACGGAAGATATTCTTCCAGAAGCAGCATCTGGCTTCCTGGCAAGCCCTTCAGGCAAGTTGTTTGGGGAGCATCGTCGTCGTCTCTCGGTCTGTCACGTGTATCAGATACTGTGGCCTCTCTGGCTGGCATGTCCTGGCAGCTGCCAATTCCTTTCGGTTCACCTTTAATTCTGAGAAATGAGTTCCCTTGTTTTCATTTCTTACTGGACTTATTTTTCTCCCTACTGCCCAGAAGAATTCCAGGACAAGCCTAATTCCTTGTTGCTCTCTGCCTGTCAACCTCCTTTCCAGGCTTCTGTCTTTTGAACCCAAGTGGAAACCTCAGCCATTTAGTCCTACATGAAAATAGGCTCTTTTTAATAATATTTCTTAGGCACTTCTTATCAGTGAAGCTCCTTATAAACTGTGGGGTTGTTCCCTAAAAAACAAAACCAAACATTCCACCCGAGTAATTTATTCTGGTCTGTACACAAGACATGAAAGCTCTCTTGACATTTGTGTATTATTTGGTTAAATCACACTGGCTGCCCACATCCTTGTCACATCATGAACAAAAGAGCATCACAGGACTGGGAAAGATGAGACAACACTGCAGTTAGTCGCGGCAATGCAGCCTTTACAAATAACACTCGCTTCAGGAAACTAAATTTGTAAAAGTAGCTCCTTTTTTTTTTTACCTGTTAATATATATTTTCTTATTGTGAAGGATCTTGTGGGGTTTTTTATGGATAATTGTTAAGAACAGAGAGTCCAACGGTAGCCCACGCAACAGGAAGCAGTGACAAGGTGCTGACAAGTCCGGCAGCAGTACCCAGAATGCAGAGGAGAAAGCAGAAATTAGAGCTGCAGGGTGACATCCAGGAATAGTTAACACCGGGTATCTGCAAATTTCCATGTCGTTGGGTTTTGTTTTGTTTTTTTTTTCCTCATGCAAGGAAAAAGTGCAGATTATATATGAGATTTCATATCTCAAGACTGTAATGCCTAGGCTGAGAAAAGACTGGAGTTGAGCAGTGGACAAGAGGAAATCTCAGCCATAAATAGTAATTAGTCTGTGGCAGTAGCAGACTCAACCCACACTTGACTTTAAAGTGGTAAAACTCCAGGCTTAACATGAATGAGAGCCTCTAGGGACAAGGAAAGGAGGTCAGGGGCTTGTTTGGGTCAGGACATCGGGGAAAATCTCCTTTAAAAGCATCTACCTAACAGTAGAGCTCAAACTTAAGATTAGACTTTTTTTAAGTCTATTTTATCTCTGCCTCAACGACATTTTTTGGTCTATAATTTCCTCCCAGTTTCATTCATTAATATATAAAAAGAAAGTTAAAAATACATGCCAAACTCACAAGCTTTATATGAAAGTATTGCCCTTGATATAAAGATTCCTGTATCTCACTTCTAGTCCTTTCTTCTTCCCTCCTGTGTCCTATCTCCGTTCCTTTTTAACCACACTGTTGTCTCATCCATTTCCCCCCTTTTCTCTGTTTTTCCTCCCAATACACATCATCTCAAATTCTTTCTCCTGTCCATCACTCTGAGAACTCACTTCACTTTCAAAACATTGTTTCCTACATCATCCATGCACCCATTTACTCGTGACACAAAAACATATTGAGTATTTATTGTGTGATAGATGCTGAGCTGGAAATGAAGACAAATTTACCTGGTAAGCAATAAACCCCTAGGGTCTGGGAACCTCTCCTGGACTGTTCACATCCCTTAATCTCACTCTACATCCTCCTCTTCTAACAGGGATTTGCAGCCTAGCCTGTCTTTAACAGGCATTCAGTCAACCCCTTCTTTCCTATTTTGGGACAGAACCATTGCAAGGAGTAGGCAAGACGAAGGTGCTGGTTCTCTGACACTAAAAATACTTTTTTTCCCCTTGCTCTCCAGATAGTCTTTCTTTTTATCAGTTCTACTCACTCATTCATTTACTTCATTTATTGATTTTCATTTGCCTCCCATAGAACTTGGCATATAAAAAGATAAAAGATATTACTCCAAAGGAACTGTTACCTAATTAATTATTTCTCTGTTCTTGGGCATCAAAACAGATTAAATTTGCTCACGTAGTAAAAAGATACTTTACCTAAATCTGATTTTTTTTTCCATTTGCACACTTTTTTAGCAATCATTTTATATCTCAGAAAAATTTCACTCCCCAACACATTTCCGATAAGAACACAACTCTGCCCTCTTGGCTTCCCACTCACCCATATTTTTCCACTTCTGTTTCATCTCCAATCGCCATTCCAGAACCTTAAGTACTTCCCTGGTGCTGACCTTGGAGTCATCAGAAAAGGATTCCATTCTCTCTCCTGTCGCCACATTTCCTGTTTAGGGTCAGACATCTCCCACATAGATATTGAGGCATTTTACAGATAGTGTACATGCCCCACTCTATTTTTCTAACTAGTGGGAAAAGAGAAATAAAATGCATGCCCTGTCCTTTTTTGGCCTCACCCCCCTTTCACATTACATTGAAAATAACCAATTCCCGGAGTTCCAAGCTCTTAAAGCAATTCATACTTCCCTGGCAATCACAGAAATGGGCCTTCCTATGCCTTCATCTTGACATAGGAAGACCTATTTTCACATTTTTTATATTGCCCCCTGCTCCAGCACCCTGTGATAGGCTAGGTAGGCTTAGTAGCAAGTGGCTTCATAGAAACCCTAAATAAATGTTCATTGTCATGTACTAGAAATTTCTGATCCCAAAGCACTTTTATCCAAGAAATGGTAACACAGTGAAAGTCGGCAAGCAGTTGTGCTTGGGATTGTGGGTACTGTGGGGAGAGTGGGGGCGGGGATGGAGATGACCAGAGAGAGCATTTTGTTCACCACGAATGCAGCCACCTGAAAAACACCAGCTAATTAGCAGTCTGTAGCCACACAACACAGCAGTTTAGTACAAGAAGTGAACAATACTTTACCTAATTGAAACTACAGAGCAGACTTAGGTAGGCTGCATGCAATTACACAGATTGGAAGTCAGCCAGGACACCGAGGTTAACAATCCCTTCTCTCACAAAGAGCACCATGGGAACTTTAATGACCACAAGTGGTAAGGCCGCCATCCTGCATCCCATCCAAAAGGCCTCAGCCTCCACAACCCAGGCTCCATCAGGAGAGCCTAAAGGTGTTGACTAATTGACTAGAAAAGAAGACACCCTCTATCCACGCAGGTGCCCCTATGCTGTGTGACTTACTCCACCAAGCACAGGAAACACACGTTGAAGTACTGGAGTGGGGGGAATTCAAATGATTGAGGACATCAAGGGGACCAAGTGACCGACAATGGGAACTGTGAAGTCCCTTCTGCCTGCTGGTCCTGGGGTTGCCTCTTCTGCCAAGCGATCATCCCTATAAAAGTTCACAGCTTCCCAAACTTGAGTGACCTCATAAACCAAATCACCTAGGGATCTTGTTTAAAATGCAGATTCTAATTCAGGAGGTCTGGGATGGGCCTAGAATTCTGCTTAGAGAACAAACTCTGAGGTGCTGCTCCTGCTGGTTGAGGTGGTGTCCTGGGGGCTGTAACTTTCGGAAACCAGGTTCTATAGGAAGAGGGAAGAGGTTCTCTGGGAACCAAAAAAGCAGAGGCTGGGCAAAAAGAAAAGACTTTAAAATGAGATTTGACGCCCAGAATTATCAGGTTTGCATCATTTGTCCTAGGAGCTAAATGAAGCAGAAACACGGAGTGTCTAAAAAAAAGATCCAATCCAAAGCCTGATCCTAGAATGGCTTTTACTATAAGAGAAGAGTGGGTAAAGATTTGGTCCCTGAACATGCCTTATAAATGAGATGCCTACTCTAAACAGCATTGGTATTTTCTACTCAGTGGTTAGTACCGTAACAGAGGGATACTGGCAGCTGTATGCGAGAGCCAAAATTGGCTTTCAAGATGAGTCAAGAGAAGATGGCAGAATGCAGATCGTCAAAGCTTAGCCCATGGACAGGAAAGGAAGTGATAATTTTCCTTCAAAGCGTTGTAAAATAAAATCAAAGTTGCTAAAGACAACAGAACATGGACCATTTTTGAGTTTATATTATGCAGACATGGTTTATTTTTGTATGCTACCTAGGCTTTCATGATAAAGCCTAAATATAGCATTAAGGACTCTTAATTGTTGGTTAGATGAGTGATTACATTCTTTAGTGATTTGCTAAGTGATTTTTACACTCATATCTACATGTTTTGTGACAATGATAGCATTGGCTTTAGATGTTTGAAAAAAAACACATACACACTTAAAAAACAAGATTCAGTTAATCACTGGTGGAAACAGTATGGCTTCCTACATTTAGACATGCTGTAAACATGCTGTAAACCAGATAAGACTGGAGTTTAAATATACATTTATCCTAATATATACCTCATCAGTATAGCTGCAAAAATGCTATTACTTGCCAAAAATATATACATTTAAGATATCATTCAAAATACATCATTTGAAATGTTCAGCTATCCAAAGATAGCATTAAGTACATATATAAGAAGAAGATGCTTATAAATGTTAATGATTCAAGAGTGTCCATAGTCTGTGTTCCATACTACATACCCTAGGTAGAGTGGGAAAGACCTAAGGTTCTGCCTTTGCAGAGCCACTGATCTAAGAGGGGACAGTGCACTTAAGAATAAAAGAGTAGAGAATAGTTAACTGTTAAACAGCATGTGTAGCTGATGATTCTGAATAGGAAGAAATGGGCTAAAAGAGTTGAGAAGTCTCCAATGAAACATGAAGTTGATGAGATTTGGAGAGCATGGGAATGTCCTGGAGAAAAGCCAACAAGGAGTCAGGATGTGACTGTGAGCCCCCTGTCCTGTGGCCAGAAGCAAAGGAGAAAGAGAAACCCGTGGACAGGGAGGGTACAAGTTATGGGTGGGGCTAGAAGAGCAGTTACCTGGAATCTGATCTCTTGGTCTAGGGAACCAAATCAGGTTATTAAGCAGTTGAAGAATGTAAGTTATGCTTATGTTTTTGTTTTATGTACATTCATATGCCACATAATGACATATCTATCGATAATAGACCGCATAAATTATGGTGGTCCCATAAAACTATAATGCCATATTTTACTATACTTTTTCTATGTTCAGATATGTTTAGATACACAAATACGCCAGGCTCGGTGGCTCAGCCTGTAATCCCGCGCCTTTGGGAGGCTGAAGTGAGTGGATTGCCTGAGCCCGCAGGTTCGAGACCCACCTGGGCAACTTGGCAAGACCTCATCTCTAAAATAAATCAAAAAAATTAGCCGGGCGTGGTAGTGTGTGCCTGTAATTCCAGCTACTTGGAAGGCTGAGGCGGAAGGATCGCTGGAGCCCAGCAGGTCAAGGCTGCGGTGGCCAGGAGCAGCCACTGCACTCCAGTCTGGGCAACAGAGTGAGACTCCAACTCAAAAATAAAATAAAATAAAATAAATAGATACACAAATACTTTCCATTGTGTTACAACTGCATAAAGTACCCAGTACAGTAACATGCTGTATAGGTTTGTAGCCTAGGAGCAATAAGGGTATTCCATATAGCATAGGTATGTAGAAGGCTCTCTCATCCAGGTTTGTGTAAGTGCACTCTATGATGCTCACATAGCATAAAATCACCTAACAACACATTTCTCAGAACGTATCCCTGTCGCCAAGCAACACATGACTGTATCTCAATTTATCCAACAATCCTACGCAAAATAGATTTGGGGACAGACGGACTAAAGGAAAAGGACAGAGCAAAGCTGGAAAACCAACAATTATCTTGGCATGACTAAAGAGCAATCATTCTGGTGTGGGTTGTGAAGCTCAGTGGGAAGAGAGGAATTCCTAGAGAGACTATGAAGTAGGTCAGGAGTACTTGCTGGTATTTTTCATATGATGCATGAAGGACTGGAAGGAGTTTGAGACAGTACCTGGGAGTCCAATCTGTAGACTAAGGAGAGTGGTGATGCCACTGATAAAACTGAGTCATCTAGTACTCTTATTGAGCACCAACTGTATGCCAAACACTATTCTAGGACCTTTCCATATGTCAGTAAACTTAACAGAAATCACCCTTGTCCTCATGAAGGCTACATAATAAACATAATACATATAATATAAATGAATGCATAAAACAAATTAGCACTATAGACAAAGAAATGCATATTAGAAGATGATCATTGCTAAGGAACTAGAAAAAGCAGGGCAGAGTAAAGAGGATTAAGAGTGCTATGGGGGTGTTTGTAGTAATAAATGAAGTCATTGGGATAGATTTAATTACAAAGGTGAGATCTGAGAAAAGACTTGACGGAAGGGAGGATAGTGAGGAGGATACCTGGAGTCAAGGCATTCCGGGCAGCTTGAACATCTAGGGTCTTGCTGTGTTTGAGATTCACAAGGCAGAAATCAGCATGGCTGAAGCCCAGGGACAGGGAGAAAAGAAAGAAAGGCATCCCATCTTGGGGGGTCTTTGTGTGCACTTAGTTCTTTCACTCTGAGTTTAAAGGGGAGGGACAGATGTCAGTAGGAATGACGTGACCTGACTTTAGTTTTAGAAAGATCACTAAGTTGAAAATACATTCTAGAAGAACGGGGGTAGACATAGGGAAACCAGCTCAAAAACTATTTAAATTATTCAGCTACTGATCTAACTAAAAGTTATTTGTGGGTGGATAGTGCTGCATGCATTTGCCTCTGGTAGGTTGAGAGCATATAATGAACTGAGTTCCAGCTCCAGCTTGGGTGTGAGGTTCTAGAATGACTTTAGGCATGTCACTCCACTTCTCAACCACTGTTTTATCATCTTTAGCATGGAGAGGATACTTAACTTTACCTACTAGTAGGTGTGTTGTGTGTGTGTGTGTGTGTGTGTGTGTGTGTGTGTGTGTGTGTGTAATCTAATAACATAAAGTGAAAGCCACGAGTATAAAGGGGGACGCCCCTAAAAACCCCAGAATTTATTTAAAAACTGTGTATTTATTCTTACATGTTTAAACTCCAGTCACCTTCAAAGTACTCTCCATTTGATGCAGTACACCTATCTAGATACCTTTTCCACAGTTCAAACCAATATTTGAACTCATCAAACTTGATCCCTTTTAGTGCCTCTGCCATTTTTTTGTTTCATCTCTTCCACATTGGCAAAATGTTTCCCTTTGAGGATGTTTTCATTCAGGAAAACAAAAAAAGTCACTCGGGGTGAGATGGGATAAATAAGGAGGGTAGGACATGAGGATCATACTGGTCTTGATCAAAAATTTCTGAACACTCAGTGCACTGTGTACAGGTTGTTTGTGTAAATCACCCATCATGAAATGGGCAAACACATTGAAAGAATCTCCAAAAAAATTCACTGAAGCCAAACACAGCCTCTAACAACAATGTTGGCTCTTAGACCAACGCTGATGGGTACCTAGAACACTTACCTAGTGAGGGAAGCCTGTACTACAAAGGGTCCGCCCTCCGAAATATGATTATTGGTTTTTTTGCAGCTTCTCAGAGCTTGGTTTTGCTCTTCTATGTTAAAGACTATTATAATACCCATACCTCAAAGGTCTTTTAGAAAATTCAAAGTTACATGTGAATGAAAGCCCATTATAAACTGTAAATCACCAAAGAGATGAGGTTGTTTTTTACCCCTCCCCCCTCCCCCCCTGGCTCCTGCAACCATAGTTAGCTCTATTCTTCCTGGTGTAAAATTATAATTAATATTTCCTCATATGTAGGTTAACTTTAATTCCTTGAGGGCAGGAATCATTTCTTCCTGAACTTGGTAGTGTTCCACGTAACTATTAATAGTAGAGAGTAGAGCAGTAGGAGATGCTTGACAAATCATTTCAGCAAGTTGGTAAGTGAAGGTATGCTATAAAAGGAGGAAAAATATATGTGAGAATTAGATTTTTAGAGTAAATATTTCAAATCATGAAAGTGCATGACTCACCAAGAGAGTTCAGAGCCTGAAGATAAGGATGGAATTAAACACAACTTTGGGACAAGCACAATGAGAATCAGTAAACAGTAAAGGGAAAAAAAGGCAGAAAGTAAACAGATAATTCAGAATGATCAGCATTATAAAAATCTGAAGAGTATCATCAAATGGTAATTCAATAAATAACTTCTGCTCCAAAAAGGTTCCAAACAAATTTCAATTAGCTGCCATTTCACCAGTCAGGAATTTCTAATAACCGTCCATTTATCTAATAACCACACTCTAGCACCGAGATAACTCAAGTTCCTAATGAGCGTCTCAAGATTCAAAAGTTCCTTATGAATTATCAAAGGATGGTAATGTGGTGTCCGTCGTAATTTTAATATTAATTGTGTTGTTTGATTACTGCTAATCCACATATGATAATAAGTGCTTTTGACCAGAGCATTTGCTTAATCAGAACCTTCTACACTCCTTCTAAGTAAAAGGAGTTTTATTGGGAATGAGGGAAAATTGCACACAAAACCATTTTCTCGGTCTGTTTCTTAAGGACATGTTTACCAGTCAGTCTTGCAACATACCTAGCCAATAATCTCTACCGCCTCTTCAAAGCCCACTACTTTGTGTCTTTTTAACTGACATTTTGGAATTCACCTGAAAACACCAACAATTTGCCAAGACAAACTTGGCCTGTGGAGAAGACACCATATTCAACAACAATCTGGAAAAAACAACTTACTCCGTTCTTTTAATTCATTATGATTTTAACATTTATTATCACATCTTTATCACAATTGGAGGATTATAACTAATTCCTAGGAAAAGTGGCCCCTAGGCAATCAAGAGTTAAGACTAGAAAGTTCATCCTCTGTGCTCTCCTCTGTCTCCTTATCACAACCCCTCCTTCCCTGTGGTACCACCAAATGAATAATGTCTTAGACATACTTTTTGCAATGCTAATATTTGAACAGTAAAAGGTACCTTAAGACCTTCATCAAGATTTTTTAAGGCCTCATTTAATGTCAGTGTCAAGGTTCTGTGAGGAATAATTAATATAACAAAACAAAGTCTGTATACCCCATCGATCGCCAGGGAATTTATGCAGGTAACTCATTAATGCTGGCGGGGGTTCTGCATGTAAATCCCGAAGCCTCGATAGGGAAATGGGACCCAATGATTTTTTTCCCCCTATAAAAAACACAAACAATGACAAGTATAAAAGCAGATAACCTGAATATCTATACAAACGGCTATATGGCTTGTAAAAGTTTTCCATTTACATCCTGTCACCTCTCCTTTGCACATGTATAAAAGATGGGACAATTATTTCAACAAACCTACCCATATAAATCAACACAGTTTTGCTGTGGGAAGACTGGGTGTTTAAGGCATTTAATATTTCAGCATCGCCAGATTATCACCAGGATCCATTTCGCTTTGTGGTCAAGTACATGATTAGCACTGTGACAGAGTATTGGCCATTTTCGTATGAAGATCTGCAAATCCTAGTAAACAAATACCAGTTGGAAAAATTAAGAACAAGTCTGTGGACTGGAATGCACCCTACTTGTAATGGGAACAAAAAGCTGGCAATCAATTCTAAAGAAAAAGCTAAATCACAGCAGAATGACCTACTTTAAGGCATTTGCCAAAGAGGCAGTGTTTTTAGACAGCTCTTCTGAAGTAGCGTCTTTCTGTCTATGCCATCTGCAGATTTATTACTCTGCCTGAAAAAAACAACCAAAAAAAAAAGCTCTATTTGAATGATACTAAGAGCCTGGTCTATAGGAAAGATTCCAGTATTGTGGGTACCACACCCACACCTACTGATGTGGTCCAAGGTTTTGCTTTAGAGGCACCTAATTAAGAAACCCTGACTCATTTACATGGAGACGTTTGATCTAAATTACACTCCAAACCGCACCAAATTGGGAGCATCTGTGAATGTGAAATGTTTGTTCCCTGTGACGGCTAGAACAGGGCCAGCTCTGGACGGCACATGTTCAAGTGACGAAAAATATTTCACATGTAACGTACTTCTGAGACCCACTTTTCCACTAATAATTCATAGTGAGCCTAACCAGTATCTGTACTTCCACAATTATTTCAGGCTGTGAAAAATTATGTCACTATTTTTTTTTCTGCAGCTAGAAAGAGGTAGAAGACCACCTACTTAGTTTGTTGTCATTGATAAAAAGTCTTAAGCACAGCCAATGGCGAAAAGGCAAAGCTGGATAGTGCAGAGGCTGGTCGAGATGTATATATATCTCAACTGGGGATCCACAAATGCAGAGCAGTGATCTAAAGAGAGAAGTTTCAGGGATTATTCCCACCCACCCATGACTGCCTTAACTTCTATCCTTGCTGACTCTCAGCAAAGCTTTGCCTTCCAACTCTGAGGCTGTACTTACATTCCAACGAGACAGCCCATAGGGTGAGGATATTGATAGGGCAGAGGTCACACTATCTGCAATCAGAGGACATCCAGATAGAGTCTATCTCATTTCTACCAGGTAAACAGTCTAAGAAAGCAGAAAGAAGGCATTCTGCCACTGAATGCAATGAACAGGGCTCAGCCCATAATTCACATGAAAGAGTGTTGTATTTCAAGCACAGTAAACAGAGTTTTATAGATACAGTCACCCCACACTTTGGTACCTGATGGCCACTTTACCTTATTAGGCCATATATCACCTATGTTCCAGTGGGAGTCCAAGGGACAAGAGAGAAACTTTAAAAAAGAATTCCAGATTCTTTTGTCTAAGAGAGATATTAATGCATTTATCTGATGTACTGTTTTTTGCAGTAGCTAGAATGAGATTTGAATATATTAATATTTTCAGCAGCAGAGCCCAGGGAGCCCAGTTAATAACTTATGCATGGATACATAGATATACTTCAGACAGAGGTAAGGTTTTCAGCTCTCGTGTTGGTAATACTCAGAGAGATCGAATGAAAGGGGCTGTTTTCTATGAGTCTTTGTTGTGGGCATGCATTGTAACAGTATGGAGCCAGAGTTCTTCTGGTTGTCTACACAGCCTGGATTCAATAAACTGTTATATATGCATATTATGACAATGTGGTCTAGGAAACCAGATTTTTTTACTCTACCTTCAAGTGCCTCTGTAGCCTAAATCTGGTGCTTATTTTTCTTGTCCCCGTTCAATATGGTAACATATTCATAATTTGACACAGGTTATGTTCATTTTATAATTAAAGTTATGGATGTATTTGGGAAAGCATTCAGATTAGACTGAATTAAAACAATTTATCTTTTTCTATAATGTACTATAGGATTCAGTGTGAATCTGAAGTCTGGATAATCCTTGGCTGTATTAGTTTGCTAAGGCAGCCATAGCACAATACCACTCCCTGGGTGGCTTCAACAATAGAGGTGTATCTCTCACAGCTCTGGAGGCTGAAAGTCCAAGATCAAGGTGTCAGCAGGGTTGGTTTCTTGTAAGGTCTCTCTCCTTGACTTGCACATGGCCACCGTCTTCCTGCTCTGTTCTCACATGGTCTTTCTTCTGTGTTTTCATGTCCCCGGTGTCTCCTTGTGTGTCTAAATTCCCTCTTCCTTTAAGGACACCAGTCAAATTGGTGTCCACCCTAATGGCCACATGTATTTTAACTTAATGACCTCTTTAAAGGTCCTGTCTCTGAATGTAGTCATATTCTGAGCTAACGAGAGTTAGGGTTTCATCCTACAAATTGGGGTAGGGCGAGAACATTCAGTTCATATCACAGACCAAGGGTATATTCACATCAAGCTGCTGACATGTCCTATGCCAAATGTGTATTGATTTGAACCCCAAACTCAAGCCTAAATGAATGGTTTTGAGCCTGTATTATTTTTTTCAGTATGATTCTCAGTTATGTCCTCCATCAATAAGAAACAATGATGACTTCCTAAGGCTTAGGGGAACAAGCAGCAACGTGACTCTTCTCATACCTTCTTGCTAGACTGGAAGGAAGCAACTCCTGTGTACAGTAAGTGTTACCACAGTACCCGGCCAAGCCCCACCCCGCCTTCAGGGACCCCGGGGTTGGAGGCATAAGTGCCTCTCTCTCCATTACTGCCGCCCTCCATTAGGAGCAGATAATGCAAGAGATACCACTTTCACAATAAAACATTGCACTTACACCACACCTTTCAACTCAGCATTTCCAAATGCTTTAAAAATCATTATTATTTTTATTATTTATTTGTGGAATCCCAGCAGTCTACTCAGCACTGGGAAGTGCAGCAAAAGCCACAGAGCTATGTTCTCAGTTATGCAGACTTAACCCAGTGCTCAAGTTTCCCCCTTGATGTGCCAGTAAAAGAACTGAAGGTGGACATCTGCGTGTGCATGCACATCAAGGAAAAAATGGGAAAAGACAGCTTAGGTCTGAGTTAGCCTGCTACTTGGACACCTGAAGAAAGTTAGAAAACAGCCATTTTTTAGTGTCATTTTCATAAACTAAGAACCAAGCCAAGAAAAAGGCAAGAAAGCAAACACATAGTTTTATAATCTAAAATTCAGAAAATGGAAATGCATTTTCCGAATCAAGGGCATCTACAATAACACACTTAAAAGGATTATTAAGCAATGCATGAAGTAGCGATCAATCAAGCTCTGCTTATTGTTCACTGGTCATTACTTCCGGGGTCAAATCTGTTTGATACTCAGTTTAATGCAGTCTTTTATCAAGTCAAAAGGCTTTAGAGAAAAACTTTCACCAGCCACCCACATTTTCCAGCAGGACTGTTGCCTGGTCCACTTCACTTTTGTTTTCCAAGTTTTTATCATCACTGCCTGCTCTGTCTACCTCAATTGAAACGACGACTGTTCTTGACCTCCATGATGGTTAATAGATGTTGTTCATTCCTGTAATGCTAGAACCTGGACATGCCTGGCACGTAGTACGTGCTCGATAAATGTTTGTGAGCTGCGCAAACAACACATTTTCTTTCTTTTTTTTTTTTTATTGGGATCTCACTCTTTCGCCCAGACTGGAGTGCAGTGGCCGCTCCCGGCCACCACAGCCTCGACCTGCTGGGGGCTCCGGCGATCCTTCCGTCTCAGCCTTCCAAGTAGCTGGTACTACAGGCGCACGCTACCACGCCCGGCTAATTTTTGATTTATTGTAGAGATGAGGTCTCGCCTGCCCAGGCGGGTCTCGAACCCACGGGCTCAGGCAATCCACTCACCTCAGCCTCCCAAAGGCACGGGATTACAGGCTGAGCCACCGAGCCTGGCTACAACACATTTTCATAGTACTCCATAAGGCAGCCTAAAAATGAACATGACACATCCTTCTCCCTCAATGACATTATAAGCGAAGACAGATCACAACAAAACAGAGATATTTCAGTTGCAGATTAAAAACCTGATGAAATAATGATTTAGATTGCCTTAAATCAAAGTGACAATACATTTTTAGAAAGTATATGTTGAAAGTTATCGACTACTCTTGAAGCCAAGAAGGCTTTTCTGAAAGAAGTATAAATTTAGGAAGTTTCGTGATGATGGGAGGGCAAAATCGTAAAAGGGTTAAGTGTTCTAGAGAATGGAGTAGGACCATGGTGAAACATTAAAGGTAGAAATAGAGGTCAGAAATTTGACTTTAGAAAAACAGAAAAGGCAAGGGAGTTGGGAGATAGAGGAAAGTTAGACTGCTTGGAATGTTCTAATGAAAGCTTTCAAAGAAGTTAAAGACCACTGTATATAGACAGCTACACTGAAGACAGAAAAGGCTTTTGTTAGTAACATGATTGGTAATATAGTAAGGTAGAAATTCCAAAAATAGGAGCTGCTATCATGCAGCCAAAGTGAGAAGGATGTTTCTTTGGTCGCCTCTGCTTGGTGCCAGCCCCCATGCCCTGCCATCCTGAATTGTCCCCAAAGTTGGAAGTTTAAAAAGGCCTAGACACACACTATAACCATATATTTCTCTCAATGTGTGATCTGACAATTAAGTTCACAGACTTGCCACCATGCACTTATGTTGGTAGCACCCAATACAAACAACTCGGTAAGGTTTCATAACCTTGGTATATCTGTGTCTCACAGCTGTATTCATGTCGATGTGTAGCAATGTCTTGCTGAGTGGAGTTCATTATTGTTGTTGCACATTTTTGTGTACTATTGCCAGAATGTTGGAGCTTGAACTAGGGCAACATAAAAACATTAAATTTCTTGTTAAACTTGCCAAGAGTGGAAGTGAAATCAGGGACATGTTAGTCCAAGTTTATGGGGATAATGCCATGAAGAAAACAAATGTGCAAACAGATTCAACATTTTTCTGAAGGGAGAGATAATGTCACTGATGAAGAGAGGTCAGGATGGCCAGTAACAAGCAGAACTGGTGAAAACATTGCAAATATTTAGAAAATTGTGCATCAGAATCATCAACTGAGAAGCATAGCAGGCCAAATAAACACTGATAGAGAAACAGTTAGGAAAATCTTCACTGAAAATCTTGGCATGAGAATGGTGTGTGCAAAAATGGTCCCAAAGGAGCTCTTGCATCACAGTAATGCACCAGCTCACACAACACTGTCTGTGAGGGAGTTTTTAGCCAGTAAACAAACAACTGTATTGGAGCACCCTCCTTGCTCACCTGATCTGACCCCCAGTGACTTTTTTCTTTACCTGAGGATAAAGGAAATATTGAAAGGAAGACATTTTGATGACATTCAGGACATCAAGGGTAATATAATGACAGCTTTGATGGTCATTCCAAAAAAAGAGTTTCAAAATTGCTTTGATGGCGGAGCTAAGTGTTGGCATCTGTGCATAGCTTCCCAAGGGGAGTACTTTCAAAGTGACCATAGTGATACTCAGCAATGAGGTATGTGGCACTTCTTCTAGGATGAGTTCTCAAACTTAATTGTCAGCCTACGTATACATGGTGAGTGAATTACAAAACCTGTGCTTAGAGAAAAGTATGCACTATTTGTTTGTTTTTCGCTATCTCAAATTGGTAATTTGAGTCAGAAAGACTGCATGCCATTCTGTATTGTACTATGTTGAAGCTTACGTATACTGAGCACCTCAGACGAAGGATGTTACAAAACAGGAGAGAATAAGAGATGTCTTCTGAAAATGAGTGAACGAAGTCACTAAGAAGTTTCTGGCCTCATCTAGAAACCAACCACATAACAGCAGCACAGCTAGATACAGAATTCAAAAGTCAAAAGTGCCTAATTGCCCTACATTTTAAAAAAAAATCATATTGCATGACTTGGCTCAAGCTGCTTCATTATATTTTGTATTTAGATTTTCAACATTTATTCCCAAGTGCAGTGTCTCTTTAAAAATGTAGCCATTGAGTTTAAAATCAGAAAGCAGTAAAGTGGCTTCCAGACACATATGGAAGGTTTTTGTTTTGGGAGGGGTGGGAAGGAGTTTTCTGGGTTTTATTTTATTTTATTTTATTTTTTTGGTTCTGTGGAATTTCAGTCCAATCAACACCTAGGCCACTCCTTTATATAAAAAAAAAGAAGAAAAACTTTTTTTTCTTTTAATGATTCAGTGCACAGAGAATTTCTCGCAGACGTCTGAGAATTTAAGAGGCAAGTGGAGGTGGAGCACGAATAATAAGCGATAGCTGACTCTTATTCTCATTTTCAAGAGGGAAATGGTTTATTGGTTTTAGAGGTGTCAGCACTAGAAAGGAAGCTGTCCAATCCTCTCATCTCAAAGATGAGCAAACTTGGAACTTTCCCAAGTCATCTAGCCACTCTGCCATTCTAGAACCCAAATTTACTTTAATTGTTGAAAGAAAATGAAAATAAACTACCTTGAAGGCACTTCAGCTCCAACTGATTAATTATTCTAGGTCATTAAATACAGTTAGACGTATTAGATTTTTGGCTTCCAATGGGGGTAATTTCATCACATAGGTTTCCCTTCTATAACATTGTCGGTTCTTCCTCATTGTCTTAGCTCTGCCTGGTCTCCCTAACCGTTACTTCCCTACATGAGTGCTTCATTCCACCAGATGAATGCATTTTCTCATCAACTTCAGCCATATCTCATGCATCTCCATCTCTAAGACTTTTTCTCATTCTTCCCCTCCAATCCAGACTCTTCTCTGTGATCTCTGCCTGTCCCAGATTCTACCACTTCTTGAGAGGATCTGGCTCAGTGTCCAGCTCTTACAAGATCTGCTGATCAGAGATCTGGTCTCATCTGCAGAGTTCTTTCCCTACTCTGAATCCACAGTCTTTCTTATGAATAGCCATATAGGTGAATTTGACATTTACATATAGTACAGTGATTGTAGGGCAAAGGCTAGTCTTACTCTTTTTTGATTCAAGCAGAATGTCTAACATGAATAGATGCAATTTATTAAGCACTAACAATGTGTCTCATACTTTGCTGAATATTTTTAAATGTATGATCTCAACTCAACAACCATAAAAAGTGATATCATCATGGTAAAATAAACTTTACCATGCAAAGTTTCATCATCCTCAATTGATGAGACCAAAATCTAGCATCTAGAGAGAACGTGTCATTTTTCTAGATCACCCAACAAAAAAAGTGATGAGGACAGTATTTGGAATGCAAGTCTGGCTAAATCCAAAGCCCTTATGCCCAGCTTCTGTGCAAAACTGCCTCCCTTCTCAGAGTAACTTGCACATAAAAACCACCAAATATTTGTGACTCTAATTGATGAATGAATGAATTAGATGAAACCTGATCCCTCCACCGATTTGACTTGTGAAAGAGAAAATAATAAGAAATTCTGAAAATAATAAGAAATTCTGTATCTTTGTGCATCTGGCCAGATGTGTAGAAAGCACAAGGAAAACAAAAATGTTCTCAGAAGCTAGCAGCAAAGTCCATCACTGGATCCCTACCTGGAAGATAAATGACTCACAGGGAATGTAGCAGGTCTTGAGTCAAATTTGGCCCACACCCAGCAAGCATTTGGAACTTCATAGCATGCTTTTTTAATATTATCCTCGCCTGTCATTTTTCCTTCACTTTTGCTTCCTTACTCATTTTAAATGTATTTTAACTTTTTATATTGAAAGCATTTTTAGAGATACAGTATGTTCTTTTATTTAATAAAGTAAGAAGTATAAGTCAGGTTATTACATAATAAAATGAATTAACAAAATAAAACTGGTGCTGAGATTAACAGAATAAGTTCAGAAATGTTCACTGAAAGGGTAGAAGTAGGTGGCTCACAGCTTCACATATAATTTTAGCCAAGCATGGAACTATGATTGTGGAGTTGTGTTTCAGGGACCATCTGAAATGTGCAGAGTTCCAAGAGGTATTTAAATGATACAGGTTGTCAGTACATTAAAATCAAAAGAGTTTAAAGGCCAATGAAAAAGATGTGAGATTTTCATAGAATGAAAAAAAATTCACTAACCAGTACACAGATCTCCTAGTTTGAAAATGATTTTACCTTTAAATACCATGAGATTTGCAAACTGATGTTTTTTTAAAAAGAGATGAGGATTGACTAATACTGAAAGATACAGTTTTCTTGAAGTTTCTTGGTACATTAATATCAAGACAATAAAGAGAACACCCCCCAAAGCCTCTTTTTTTTTTCCCCAAGCTCACCAGATGGCATTTCTCTGTGTTGGCATCACCGACAATCGATTGTGTTTTCTGATGGAAAGGGAGGCAGGGAGCCACTGATCTCCTCTAGTCATGTCATATGAACATATCTCAACTCTAAATAAAGAAAGCTTTTGTCCATCCAGGAGCTTTCCGGTTGTGGTAAAGGAGCAGTGACGTCGACTCGGCTCTCAGTTCATGGGAACAAAATTAGTTCTATGAGTGAGCCATGGGCAAGAGGTCGGTTAAATAAGGGAAAAAGTATTTCTTTTTTTTTTCAGAGATGTGGGGTACAAGTCAGAATTAACTACACAAGTAGGCTTCATTCAGAAAAGAATATTTCTTATCAAATTGTCATTGTGCCTTCTGCTTGGCCAGTGAGCATCATTGCCTAGGACAAGTTCTCAGGGATCTCTGAAGGATCTGAAGGATTTGAGTCAAGCCCTTTGTAGGAATGCTGAAAAGTATGGGTATCTGATTTGTTTTAACTACAGGCATGTGTGTGACCAAATAAAGCAGATCTCTGAAGAGACTTTTTACAGATGAATATATAACATTTGTACTTTATCCCAGCCCATTTGGGAGAGTGAAGGCCCTTCAAAAGTAATATAACCTGTGAGGAATAAGTATTTGGTACTCAAGACTTCAATTCCCGGTTACTTCAATGAACTTGCCTTCAGTTACTGATTTCAACTCTAAGCTAAAAAAATTAAAACTACCCAACTTTGTTTTTCAGAAATTATGGTGGCAAGTTTAGCAAACCTATTTCCCAACTGATGTGTTACAAGACAAGCTACCATAAATCTTCAGTTAGAAGCTATCTATAAATTTATTCAGAGATTAAAGAATTCATTTCCAGCTCTTCATTTGCTTAGTATGAGACTATGAAGCAAGAATGTTCCTCTCTGTTAAAGGGTTTTGACTCCTACCTAATAAGATAAAAAGTGTATGTCTTGGGGATGACTTGAGAGTGTATGTATTAATATATAAGATTGAATTCTTAGTGGTCTTTACAATGTTTAAGTTCAAGTGATAACTACAATATCTATAGTATGTTTTTCTTAACAACTTTTTATTTTTTAAGAAATTATTTATCTAAATTTTTGCAAAAAAAATTATTTCTGCATAAGTCTTGTTTTAAGAAATATCTTTTGTGCAAATTTATTTTTATAAAAACTAAAATATAACCTAGCAAAACCAGCAAATTCAAATAAATCTTAATTCTAAATTGAATTTGTTTTTATGTTGGCCTATCTTCATTCGTGTTAATATTTGATCTTAATCTTTTTGTCAAGTATGTAATCTAACCAGTCTAGAATTTGAGGGCAGCGCCTACCTTGTTTAGATGTGCGTGAACACTAAGCTCCCCTTCAAACAATCACAGTCCTTTTCTCATCAGAGATAGCCAGGGGCAGCAGCCAAGGGTGAAGGAGATCCATCATGAAATGTCCAGTGTGAATGTGTTCTCCCAATTTACTTACTGACCTTCAGCTTGCAGCCATACTCCTGACCCTCATAAGATGGAGCCTAAGGGGGAAATGGCACTGAGGACCGATTCCTATGTCCTGTTGGTCTGTGGTCTCAATCAAGTGCTAATTAATTACCACTGGCATCTTTGGCATTGCTTGTCAAATTGCATTTAGGAGTATCTTTTCACTGTTTAAACATCAGTAATCCAAAATCCACAGCTAAAAATCCCATGTCTTACTATATCCTCTTTTTTTCTATTCAAAACTGTGTTTAAAAATTCAGCAAATATATCTATAACCACTGCAGGTAGCTTTCAAATACAACAAACAGGAATTGGTTTTGTCAATTTTGATTAATAGTACTTCATTAATAAACATCCTGTTATTCAGTCTCCACCTGCAGTTGCTGATGTTGCCTGGAATCAATTAACTCATATAATTTGATTTATTTTACAAAGACATTTTGGGATGTGCTGTGCTGATGATAAAGGTCCTATTTTAGCAGTTCTTGATTACGAGTTAGATTGTACCTGAGTGGATTTCTGCTTCTGGATGTGTATACATGAGTGTGTGTCTTGCAAGTGAGTAGGATGAAAATATTCACTGAAGAAGTCTTGAATTAAAGAGTTCATTTTAAACGTGGTGGGGGGTATTCATCCTGAACATTCTGACTTTATCTGAAGACTGTAAGAAATGTTAATCCTAAAATGGTATGTATCCTTACTTAATCAGAACATTTTATTTAGAGTATCAGCAAATCTTCCTTTAAATTAAAAAACAAAATAATATTGCTAATTACCAAAGTTAAAACACCTTCTAGAACTAAGATATTAGAGGCAGATATTAGGTTCACCTTCATGTATAATTTTCTTTTTTTTTTTTTTTTTTTTTGCTTTGAAATTTATTTTTCTCTCCTAAATATTTACAAGCCACGGTTTCTGGATCAATTGGGTTGATCCCAATATGTGCTATGTGAAAACATGTCTAAGGTACCTAAGAAATGCCAAGTTTGGTACAAGTGACAAAAGCACAACTCAAGCTATTTAAGCAAAAAAAGAGAACTTATTGGATTATATAGCTGAAAATTCCATAATTAGATGTGACTTTGGGCATGACTAGACCCAATAGTCAAAGGACATTTCCAGGAATTTGCCACCTTCCATTTCTAAACTTTGCTCACCTCTGGGTTAGCTTTGTCTTGACTTAAAAATCTTCCTCCCTGGTAGCAAGTGGCAGCACTAGAATTGTATCATATCAGCTTAGCATCCTCAGGGACTAGTAAGCTTCTCCTTTGCTGTAGGAATAGAAAATTCTCAGGAATTATCCTCCTTGACCTGGCTTAGGTCCCTTGTTTATTCCTTGTTTGTTCCTGATCCATTCTCTGTGGCAGAGGACTGCGTGGCTCTCATTAGTCGGACTTGAGACATAGGCCCACCCCCAGGTCAACTTCACTCAAACCACAGAGACTGGGAGTGAGGAAGCAACAGTTCCCTCAGAAGATGGTCTTACCAAAAAGTAGAAGGACTGATAACTAAAACAATTAAAAATTCCCTTTTCCGCAATAGTAAATTATGACTATAATCATTTTTCCCCAGAAAACTATCCTGTCTTTGATAGTAATCGTATTTTAGTCAATAGAAGTAAATGCGATGTAACTCACATTAAGGAATATCGGGGTCTATAATTAGGAAAAGTTACCAATCTCTCATTCTCATTTTTAGCAAATTGTCATTAAGGGCTATCAAAAATATCAGAGTAATATCCATCCATCCATGCATTCATTCATCCGTGTGACAACAATCAGCACCTATTTGTGGCACAGGCACTAAACTAGACACTTGTGTTACAAAAATAAATAAGTTGGGCATTTAAAGAACCAGTACTCATATGTGGAGGAAGCGTAGGGTAGGAATAACAAGAGATGAGGTTTTGGAATTAAATAGATCTGTGTTCCAATCTCAGTTCTTTTACTTAGTAGTTGTATGAGTATAGACAAAGTTCTCATCTCTTCTGAGTTTCAGTTTCCATATCAAAAAATAGATGTATTATAAGAACTAAACAAGTAATGTACATAATGTACTTAGCATAGAGCCAAGCACAGAACATAATTTTTCAAAAATTAATTGTTACTACTGTGCCTATCAAAGAAGATAGCACAAGCAAATTGCTTTACACAGTGCCTGGTACATAATGAATGCTCAGGAAATGATACTTGACAGCTATTGGCACTTGAAATAAAATGTAGTACTAGATCTAAAAGAAATATATATATTTTAAAACTTATGCAATATCTATTATGATAGATTTGGGAAAGGCCTTAAGAGTTCACCCATGTCTATCCCCATCATCAGAGAAAACACTTTAGTAATTTTAGATATAATATAATTTATTTTCTCTCCAAAGAAAGTGTTCCCAAAGCAACTCTCTTCCTTTTGCTCTCATATTTCATCAGTTTACATAATATTTAATTAAATTACATAATTACAATAATAAGTACAACTGGCATAAACTTGTTTGGGACTCTCTCCTGGGACTTCTCTCTAGTGGGAACAGATGTGCACAGTTGAGAGTCATTAACTAGCTGGGAACATTGAATGTGTTGTGGGCATTGGTCAGTATCTTTTACAGAGGAAATACAGAGCCAGTTAAGTGGAAGTCAGCCAAGAGAGCTTCTACTGTGTTGCCACAGTCTCCTACAGTCTCTTCATCTACCTGAATGCTTCTGTTCTTAAAACTGTCTCATATTTAACCTATTTACTCGTATTTTTTAAACATCTTTCCATAGCTGATAAGCTCGGAACTTTACAACCTGAATTTTAAACATGTCTTCTAGAATCAGTTTTGTTATTCTATAGTCAAAAGCATGTATCAGGCAGAAAAAGCAATGTGAATAGAAAGTAATAGAACATGAGGAGGAACACTTGGCACTACCCTAAGTCCATTTCTTTTACCAGTCTTAATAGGTTATATATTCATTCCTAAGAAAGAAATAATAGAAATTTGTCTCACATTAAAATGACACTATTAATTGGGAAGAACCTAAAAGAAGATGAGAACATGCTTATTAATGGACACCTGGCTTTATGACTGGCTGAATGTATGAAAATAAGGGACAATTCTTTTCCTCATTTTCAGTGATTTCATGAAAATTTTTGAAGCTTATTTGTTAACTTCATCACAATCCTCCGAAACAGAGTTCAACAAAAATGGAAAGTATGGGCAACATATGTGTGTGTGTGTGTGTGTGTGTGTGTGTGTGTGTGTGTGTGTGTGTGTTATATGTGTGTATGCATATATAAAACAGGGTTTGGGGAATTAATGATGTTGTGATCAGTTTTAACTAATAGTCATTATCAGCTAAAATCAAATAAAGTTCTTATTTATAAGCAGGTACTCTACTAAGAAGAGTATTAGAAATAGCTCAATCTGTGCCTCAGGAAGTTAAAAGCTTATGATCAGAGTAGACAATAAGCTATTAGGTAGAAATGATCAAACCCAGAATAAATAGCCTTTCAATAGTGGTCTGTGAGGTCACATAGAGCTCTAAACAGTAAAGGCATATTCCAATCCTCAACTGTATGTTAGATTTTGATTTTTTTAAAGTAACCACTGGCACGAGCAGACACCACATTGTATAGAATGATTTACTGGTTAAAGGTGACTTAAGCCAAATCAGTTCCTTAGACTTGAACAAATGCTGGGCCTCTGTTTGAACATCATGAAGATTAACTGATATAGATTCTTTGTAGTAATACATGAAATATATACTCTGTAATCACTATAATGTCTTTGATGTAAATAACAATTTAAAGTTTAATTATGTTTTAGTGAGAAAAAGATTTGTGAACAAAAGTGTCATCATTACTTTTTTTCTTAATCCATGAATTGAATGAGTTACACAATGCAAACCACATGCTCTGCCTTGTAAAGAACTTAAACTCAACAGTGACTGCACATACCAAAACACCCTTAACACCAAATTTAAGTGCCAAGAAAGACACTCTGGTTGGTTCTATTCCTTGGTTCAAACCCCCACCCCTGGTCCAAATAGCCAACAAAAACATAGCCAGGTGTACTCATTGAAAAAAAGAGGAATATTCTCTTGAATGATCATGGGGAACTTTGAATGAAGATCACTGGAAAGAGAGACTGGAACCAGGTTATCAACTTCCTATTAAGAAGTTGAGATTTTACCTTATGGACAACAGAAAGCCACTGATTTTTTTTAAGAAGGAAAGATTGACCCACATGGTGAGGCTAGAAAAGCCCACATGCACGCACACCTATCTTGGAAGGCTTCGTGATCTGTGTTTGGGAGCAGGCAAGGATCACAGATGAAGCGTACTTGGGAGAGCAGAAAAAAGACAAGAGTCTTAGAAGACAGAGGTGACAAAAATTTACATGAGAGAGTCAAGCTCCCCAGCAATTCCACTAAACGAAAGCTACATTCTGGTCCTCATGGAGAAATAAAAGAATCAAAACCATAAGCAGAAGGACCATTTGGAAAAACTGGTCAAATACAGCTGATGGGCTGCATAAGTCTTTAAAAGAAACTCTGGTACAGCTGAGGCAGGCCAGAAACAGCATTAAAAATCTTTGGAAAGTATCCTTTGTCAGTGTGCATCATCATTCCTCTAAAAAACTTAAATGAAATTTATTCAAACTTTTAACTCTTATAAAATTATAAACCAAGTATCTCTCAGGTTATCAGAAAGTGTTTATGTTCCATCTAGCCATTTCTGGTCTGATTTGTCACTATCCTGAACCTGCAAATCACTCAAACCTTACCACTGGCCAATGTTCCCTTTATCTTGTTTACTCCTTTTTCTCGCTTTCCAAATGCTTGCTCTGGGCCATAACATTTGGTAGACATTTACTGAAGACTCACAGCGGGTGGAAAGATCTCATCATACCCAGCCTAGCTGATAAGTTAAAACATAAACTTAAATAATAGGTATCCCTGTTACTACAATGCACCTTGGTAGTCCCCTCTGCAACCCCCACTAGGGAATTGTCACAGATTGTCTTGTCTATTTGGCCTCCAACTTGACACCAGGGGATTTGGTCTCAACACTCTACTTTCATAATCTCTGTTTATGCACACAATCCGCATAAGTCCATTTTTCTTTTTTATACAGAAAATTTGGTTATTTTTCTGACTGTGTTCAAAGACTTACCCTTCCACAACCAAAATGGTCCATCAGAATGTTTTGCTAAGCAAGAAAGAAAAAAAGATAATTTTCTCCCCAAGAGGAATTTTGCTGTCACCTATTAAAATAACATTTTTCCCAAGTATACTTGAATCTATACATTGAACATAATTATATCTTTTATTAGCCTGGGCATGGAATGAGATATCTAAACTGATCTCCAGAGAGTCTACTGGGCTACCCATAGAAGTGCTGATCCTTCTGGCTACCACTGTCTAACTGCATATTAGGAACAACAGATATGTCAGAATCTACCTCTTTACTTTCTCTGACAGGTAGAGATGTAATCTCACCAACAAGGCAATTCCCTTGAGCCATTACACATGCAAAATATTTCCTCAATTGAAAAATGCGACTGGAAGATTTCACTGAGAAACGCAGTCAAGAAATTCCTGAAATTGCAACGTAGAAACTAGTAAAAGAGCTCTGCACTGGCAATATTTTCACCAGGCTGTTGATATCATTTGAGAAATTTACATCAAAACAGTGCCAGGGGGTGGTGATAACAAGTGCAGGGTCAATGGTTCGCCAGGTCTGTCAGCTGATCTAGTTCCAGGTAAAGCAGGGACAGTTTGCTATCTTATTGCAGAATAAATGTAGGCCCCCAAACTGTCAGTAGCACAAAGCTATTTAGTGCCTTAAAAGACAATAAAATTCTCTCAGGAAATGAGAAACACAGGATCAACTCAGTTTCCAGCTTGGGGGCCATATTTATGTGTTTGAGCAGTGATTTCCACTGCCTTTTATTTTTCAAATTCTGAAATCATCCTATCCATTTTTTTTTCCAGAAATAGTGAAATCGTGGTTAATTGGCAGGAAAAAAAAAACAGGCAAGGATTTAGCAGCTATATTCAACATACTATATTGTTGTGAAACTACTTCAACATCCTGTCACTCATCCCCCTCCCTTATACTTGTCCTACTCCAAATCACTGAACCAAACAATGACAAAAATAGAAAAGAACCAAAGCAACTCACCAGCATTGACCAGTAGTGGTCCCTTGGCAAACACGATGAAAGCATCACCTTGGCAGGTAACAGACACTTGGGCCTTGGCTAGGGCATTAGTGAACAATATTAATAAGGACTAATTAGATGGCTTCTGTTGATATATTTCCAGAGAAATTAGCAAAATAAAGCTGACCTAAAGAAAAATATTTTAAAATCTCCCACTGGGCATGCTCAGAGAGAGCATTTTTGCTTCTTTTATTTTTAAAATGCTCAACCATTTTCTTCAAAAACTTGGCTTGATCTTCCTGATTCAGTGATAACTGAAGTCATGCCAACTTTGATGTTTTTAGCTTCAGCTGTTTTAGAGCTATATGTGATCCCCCCAAAAAGGTTGGAATGAATTTTTTTTTCTG
The DNA here is from genome assembly GCA_027257055.1 of Cephalopachus bancanus. Taxonomy (NCBI): domain Eukaryota; kingdom Metazoa; phylum Chordata; class Mammalia; order Primates; family Tarsiidae; genus Cephalopachus; species Cephalopachus bancanus. Next base: position 7,852,063 of record JAPVLO010000031.1, on the reverse strand, counting down.
AGTGAAGAAGGAAGCATATGTTTTAACCCTCATGTGCCTTTTTTGAAAAGGATGAATTAACATCCTATAATATTTCATCTTTGGGCTTAAAATAAAGAGTTTAGTTTGAAAGTCAAAGAGACATTTTTCAGAAATTAAAATGAAGACTTGGGCCTTCAGGAATTAAGGCTAAGGATTTTATCTGTTTTACCAAACACACTTGATGACTTGCATGTCTGCTGCTATTGTTTTAAAATGGCAGCAGAAACAAGGCAGCTCAGAGACTTGAGCAAGAGGGACCACACACAAACTGAATTTCAGGACATCAAAGGAGCATAAAACTAATATGCAGAAACACTGGAGCATCTTGAATACATTTTTTTTTCTAACCAGATATATGACATGAAGAATGAGAACTAAAAATGAACTTAGAAAGCTTTAATCCACCTGATAATCTGATTTTCCCTTCTAATTTATAGAAACAGGAAGGAAGGAGTAAACAATGAACTGTTAGAGGCAGAGTGGTACCAAATATAATGGATCTCACTGAGGAAGAGGGTATGTAGAGGAGAAAGTTGTTTGGGAGGCTAGTGAGAGCAACATCCACATTCTTTTTATTATTGACCGTGCCAATGCTTGTCATATTTCCCACAGGATCAATTGATCATTGGCTCTTCTTGGGACATGCCAGATACAGTAAAGACAGGAAATTAGAGTAATTATGGTAGATCCAGTCATTCGCTAGGAAGGTAGACAGCAGTCCTAATATTGCAGGAGAGTTGTGTCAAATGGTTCTGTGGTTGATGCAAAACTGACATGAGAAGTGGTTTCTTACTTAGGGTGAGACATTTCCTATGTGACTCGTGAGGGAAACATAGGATGGTTATTGGCACTTCCAGATCAGACATAGGTCATTTTTGCAGAAGACTATGCAATGCCAAGTCTAGAAGTCTAACAATATCAAGTTAAATTTCTCTAAGTCATAATTCCCACTATATTCTGGTATGTACCCCAAACGTTGGAAAAACAACAAAAAGAATTGGTAAAGAAATGACAAATGTCTCACTCTCTTACAATGTCAAAAGAAGTATGGGCAGAAAAATTGAAACCAGAATGAAAGAAAGGTTTAAAAGGAAATTGAGTCTGTGTTTACAAAAGGATTCCAATTCTGGGTGAACTGTCCAACTTAACCAGTTGCTTTGGAGAAACATGATTAAAGTGATGACTGAGGTGTTTTGTGTCCTAGCCTCAGTTTCCTATATTCCCCTCAGAGTCCAGTGACAGCCAGTCAGAAAGGAACCTGGCCTGGAGGCTTGTCAGTGATAATAATTGAAAACATCTGTCCATGTAGCAAGTGTGGGAAGCCCATGCAGTTCCCTGACAGAGGGAGTTCTCAGACAGCAAAGCCATAACCACGACTGCTCATATTCTCCTGCACAGACTTTTCTCACTGCCAGCTGTCTTTATTCTCCTGCCAGGAAAGTAAGGGGCCTGGGGCTCTGACCCAGGCTGGGGTTAAGTGAGCTGGGACTGGGGGAAGGAGGGGGACAGACTGGCTCCGAGCTCCGGGTATAGAGACAAGGGACACCTGATAGGGAACTAAAGAGACTGGTGACTGAGGAAAAAGACTAGCAAACAGAGAAGCTGGATAAGCTCTGAGAAAGACAGACAGGCTTCAATAACAAGAAGAATTCAGATTCACGACTCAGATGACCTGGGTTTGAATCTTGGCACAATCATTTCAGTGTAACATTCGGCAACCTCCTTAAGCCTCAAGTTTTCTATCTTTAAAATGGGAATCATAATATCACCTATTGCATGATGTTGTTCTCAGGAAAAATAAGATAAAGCACTTCAGTAGAACAAGGCAAGGACTGAACTACATTATCTCATTTCTCTGATAAAAGGTGGCTCCCCAGACTGTCCTTGAGGTGTAGAAATGCGGAGGCAGAGACTTCTACCAAGGAACATACAACCTGGGTCACGAGTAGGGAAATTCCTGTTGATGGTGTCATATTGACTAAGGCCATCTCCATGTGGTTCCTGCAAATGTTGTTCCTTCTCTGCTGTGGCCTTTGTTAAACTACTTTACCAACCTATGTTGATTAGTTTCTTCTGATTGCAATACCGACTGGCCTCTTTCTGTCCCTAGAGCCATGTTCTGGGCTGCACCAGCTTCTGTCTGATCTGTCTATACCTCACTCCTAAGGTACCAGTGACTTGTTCCTCTGCCCCAGAAGTTTGCCAGATCTTTCAGATTGCTGTTGAACATATCACGGGGATTTCTATTCAGAAGAATGCCAGCAAAACATTATTTCAGCCAACTAAGGAGAAAATTCCAGATCGTAGGCTGGAGAAAATGTGAAACAAGGAAAGTTGGAGCAAGGGAAGAAAGAAAGTAAAGTTCTTTAGTAGGAAGATTTAGATATTCTCCCTGCCTTTGGGGCTGGGCGGGGGAAATTTTATTGAGAATATAATGAACTGACAGAGTTAGAAAGAAAATATATACAAAAGACTATAAAGGACAACATTTTAAAATATCAAATTATCCAGATCATCTCATTGTTTAAGATACCCTCTGTACATAAATTAATCACCTCTAGAAGCTGCATTAACAGTCACATCACAATTGTATTTATAGCTATTTGATGGATGATGTTCACTTGGAAGCTAGAAAGAAATCCAGCTTGCAAAGAAGCAGAACTTACTTTAGGGTGGAGTGTAGGTCCTGAGAAAATCTAGCTCAACACATGGGTGGCAAGGAACAATACAAAAGGAGAGACTTGGGGAGGCCAACTTTGTATCATTAGTTAAGAACAGTTCTGCATTGTATATGTATCCAACATAAACACTTGGCTAAGGATGTTATTCTGCTGACAGTGTTTGCCTTTCCTTATGGTCATCAGCTGGGTGACTACCGCTACTTGGTTGAGAAGCACTTCATCCATAAAGAAAAGCACCATAAGTAATAATGAGTGTGAGTTTGTGTTCGTTGTGAAGCAAGAATTCAGATTAAAGATATTTTTTATCCGATTGGAATGAATCAAACTGTTTAACCTAATTGGACGTCCATAAATCAGGAGTGTTGTCATATTAGTAATTCTTCTAGATAAGGCACTGTCATAAGGCGCCGTATAAGAGTACAAGTGTATAAACATAAAATGCAAAGAATCCAACGACCCTCTCTTATTTAGCAGCCTTGTACATCTTCCCCTCTCTCTAATCTCTATTGTAATAAAATTATCACTTAATAACTGACATTAGATCTTTTTTAATCATTGAGAGACTGTATTTTTTCTTTCTATGACTCTCTTCAATGGGCATACACAACCACAGAAAGGCCTAACCTTCTGATGATTATATCATCAACAAAATATGGGGATAGAGGGAATGTCCATCCATGGGGAACTGTGTTTTAAAAATACATATTATGAATATTGTACGGTTGTTTTTTCTTAAAGAAGCAGGTCTATTTATGCTAATCTGAAAGGATCACTAAGACAAAGCTCATTTGTGTACATTTTCTAAAATCTGCTTCAAATATTTATCTTTGTAAATTACTTCTAATATATTCCTAAGGTCACTATTTGTCTACTTTGATACCTCCATTCAACTATAAGTTTCCTTTCTTTCTGTACTTACATAAGGACGATATGGCTCAAATCCCCCAGCAGCTTGTCTCCCAAGTCCCAAATTCCATGTCATGCAGGAATACCTTTTATTACTTCTGTAGATGTATCTGGTTACCTTTTGAAATTACTTTTCCACTGAATGGCACATTCTTGCACACATGCCACCGTTCTCCATTCCCAAGCCCATGTAGACATTACCCATGGATCATATAACCCTATAGCACTGTGGCTTCAACTTCAGGGCCCTCCCTCACATAGCAGGCAGCCACTGTCAGCCAGGTAAAGCAAACCTGAGTGTCATCCCTTTGCCAAAGTGGGTCTCTTCATCCAATGTCACCATTTTAAAAATATATTATGAAAACAAAAATGCAGACTACAGACACACCCTCATTCTTCCAAGAGAACAGGAGATTCATGTCTGTTTCCTTTAAATCCCCAGCTTCTGTATTTCTGTTTCATTTATCATTTTAATAAATAAATGTGTATCTTATAGTAAATATACATATTCACCTCCTATATGTAAATATAGAAAGTACGCATAAACATATATTTGAAATATACACATATAGGCAAGAGGTGACTATAAGCCCCTTACCTTTCAGGTTCACATATTTTGCAATTGATGACTTGCAATGTGTTTCTGAGCCTGTCAACATTTCTTACAAATTATTTCAAGTTAGAGGAAGAAAACACTGTTTAAATTGTTATGAGTGGATTGCTTGAGCCTACGGGTTCGAGACCCGCCTGGGCAGTGAGACCTCATCTCTACAATAAATCAAAAAAATCAGCTGGGTGTGGTAGCGCATGCCTATAATTCCGGCTACTGGGAAGGCTGAGGCGGAAGGATCGCCGGAGCCCAGCAGGTCGAGGCTGCGGTGGCCGGAAGCGGCCACTGCACTGCAATCTGGGCGACAGAGTGAGACTCCAACTCAAAAAAAAAAAAAATTGTTAAACAACAGGATTTACAGCACAAGATAATTAGAAATCCACCAGCCCAAATGTCTGATATTCTAAATGAGGAAACAGTGGCTCAGTGAATGCCCAAGGTCCTACCAGGAAGTAAAGTAGAACCAGTAGAAAAAATTAGACTTTCTGTTTCCTTGTACAAGTTGATCTTTCATTCCAGTAGTTATAACTGGTACAGGAATGAGCCTAAAACTTCTCCATCAAACTTTTTCCTCAGGGCAGTTGGCCTAATGGTTCTCCACACAGTTCTAGAGGTCAGTGAAATGGACTATTGAGACATTTTTTTCTGTGTATATTCTCATCTGGATTTGTAGACATTATTTAAAAGGAACCAAGACTTTTCAAACAAACCTCATGACTTCTACGTTCTATATTTCATACCTTAACCTGAAGTAATTTCACACTAACTCATAAAACCTTTGAAAATGGGGCATCTACAGATGATATTTTGCACTTACTGAATTCACTTTTCAAAAACAAATCCCTCTAAATATTATATTATATTGTTGTATTTCCAAGTTACATTCTCCAGTCTTTCTTTGTAATTTTTTCACAGAAAGTATAAAAGTGAAGAAATCAGGAGAAAAGTAGAGAGAAATGACATAGAAATAAACTCAACATATTCCCTGACCGAACGTTGCTCTCCCTTCTGGACTTAAGAGAAAACAAATATGAAGAATATCTGTGGACAGCATTGTTCTGACTGCAGATAGAAAAACACTGGAGAGCACCTCATTTCTGTTCAGTCCAGCCCCTCTCTGCTGAGGAAAAGCTTAACCTGTCAGCCATGCATAAAAACAAAAACTACTTATAATAACAAGAAGATACAGAATGCCCAAACTTTCTGCTGCAAATGAAATAGGAGTAAAGCTGAAGGTAAAACACCACCTAAACTCAAAGATTTTGCAATCTAATTGAGGGAGATAAAACATATGTGCATGAAATAACTTAGAGATAAAAATAAAACATGTCAACAACAGTGTAATACAATCTGAATGTTTAAATGCCAAAAAAACAAATAAGCAAGTGATCAGAATATGATTCTTAAAGGTTTTCTAGTTGAGACATACTTAAATATGGTTATGCATATCGTGATTGGCACAGATATGGCGATAAAAATAGTAGTAATGTAAGTACAAACCAATTCAAATGTGTGGTCACAAGAATAGATGAGCAGATAAACTGACCTCTGAATCCTGAATGGATGCAATCTGCTTTCAAGATCATGTTTTTTTACTTAATAGATTTTATTTTTCAGAGCAGATTTAGGTTGATAGAAAAACGGAGTAGAAAGCACTGAGAGTTCCCATGTACCTCCTCTCCACTCACAACACACACACACACACACACACACACACACACACACACACACACACACACACACACTTTCCCCTGTCATTAACATCTTGCATTAGTATGGTATATTTGTTATAACTGATAAGCCAGTGTTGAGATAGTATTAACTAAAGTCTATGGTTTATATTAGGTTTCACTTTCTGTGCCTTATATTCTATGGATTTTGGCAAATAATGACACGTAGCCACCAAGATAATCTTATACATAATAGTTTGACTGACCTAAAAAAAACCCCAGTGTTCTACCTATTTATCCCTCCCACTCCCACGCTTAAACCTCTGGCAACCACTGATCTTTTTCTGTCTCCAAAGTTGTACCTTTTCCAGAATGTCAGGCACTTGGAATCAGAGTATATGGCTTTTTTAGATTGGTTTCTCTCATTTGATAATATGCATTGAAGATTCCTCTATGTCTTTTTATGATTTGGTAGCTCATTTTTTACATCACTGAATCATATTCCATTGTATGGATATACCACAGTTGTTTATCCATTCATTTATTGAGGACATTCATGATTTTCTTTTAACTTAAGAACAATGTTTTTTAAACTTAAGTTTTAAGTATGTTAAACAACGCATTTCTCAGGTAGAAAATGTGGTTCTTAGAACAAATATTATTTTTTTCTTGAGACTTCTTTAAATTTCAAGAAACTAAACTATCATTCTGTCTTTAAACTTGAGTCAAGTCAAAGGCCATTTCACCTTCTTACTTCTGTTTTTTGGCGATGTGCAATCAGTTAATTTTAGAATATGGAACCAAAAGATGAGCATTGTGAAGTTAAGTTGTAAATTTCCAAATGAATATGGTTATTATCAAACATATTTTGGAGGTAACGTCTTTTTCTTTCCTCTGCAACTATAACACTATGTAGTCTTCACAATAAATCAGAATGTAATTCAAATTTAAAATTATACCTTTTTCTCTCCTCTTTGATTATACTGTTAATTATGTCCAAAAAGCAATTCCATGGCCTTTTCAAAAGTGACATCCTAAGCTGTTGTTGATTCTCTAAGTAGAAACAAATGTCACCTGGCCCACCTGTGCCTTTCTTTTTGACACAAAATAACATTGATAACTGAATTACTCTAATAGAAAAAGAAAGAAAGAAAATACCGCCCTGCTATTAAAGGGAATTTGCAATGAAAACCATTTACTTGGCCACATGATTATGTATACATACTGGTTTTAAGGCAGCACACAGGAGGCACTGCCAAGAAAATTTTAAAGTTCAAGCAGACAAAATAATCACAATAACTTTCAGTCATTTGCTGCTTGTATTTGTTTCCTTAAAATGCACAGCTAAATGCTCTCTACACACAGATATCACTTGGTAGGTGGGGTATATCTTATTACTGGGTTATTTTCCAGTACATTTGGCATCATTAAGGTAAAGAGTATTAACTTTCTCTCAAAATAAAGATGAAAACAGAGTTGTAGCGGCCATGAATGCTTCAGCCATTGTCAGGAAGTTAAAAACTGACAGGAGGTCCAAATAATCAACTCTGCCTGGTGCATATACCGTAGTTTTCCCCTGGGATATCTAGTCTAATCCGACAATGTATCTGACTGGCATGAATGTAGAATTACTTTCAATAAAGATTTTATTTCAAGCTTGGATGATTTCCCCCAAAACATCTTGTCACTAAGGCAAAGTATATCATAGAATATCTGATTTTTTTTCCTACAAGTCAGCTTTTGAGAGGAGGAAAAAATACACATTTCAACTTGAGTACTCAACTCAGGTCAATTCACTGTAAAAAATCACATTTTAACGTATCTAGACTGATTAAAGATTTGCTGTGTTAAAAAAATCAGGGAGCCGTCACAGAGCACTTACCCTAAAGTCTGGAAATGTAAAGAATAAGTAGCATGTTTGCTCCACTTCAGCCTGCATTCTCCCTGCAGTAGCCTCCAATCGAAGAGCCAGCAGGACAGATGAGTCCACAAGTTAACACCCGACTTCTAGGATATTTGTCTTTTTGCAAGTAAGGAACATTTAAAGGTCACTTCTTCCAATAAGTATGAAATTGTTTCCAGGCTACATGGGAAATATGAATGGCCTGGTCATGATCACACTGAAATGATCTTTATTTCTCTATTTATCCTCTGCTTTCTCTTTATCCTAGTGTCTTCCTTCATGATGCCACATTAAGTCAGCATGTTCAAGATAGGGTAACAGTAGGTAACAGTACATTACTCTATTTTGAATTCACTTAAACGTTTCATTTGGTGCTTGCTTACATTATTTCAGCCTTGGTGTCACATTGTTTAATTTATGTTTGCTTCATATAATCTTAAAAATAGCTTATGTTACCCACAGAGCTTCACCCCTTACTTAGTTAAAGCACACAAATCATATGACTCAGCCGTAATGGGATAGGAGTAATTATTTTAACATTTAATAATCATAGCACCTTATGTTTATATAATGTTTTAAATTCAAACTCACTTTTATCTCTATTATTTTATTTTATGACTAACATATAATATTATGATAAGAACCATGTACATGAATAAAACCAGCATGGATAATAGTAGATAAAGCTCTAGAGAGGTATGGAAAGGTCTGGAGTTGAGTCCCTGTTCTTTGCCTTTATTAGCTGTGTGACCTTTGGACAGATCATTTAACCAAGAAGTCCCTAACCCTGCCTGCACACCAGGTTCATCTGTGAAGCTTTTTTTCAAAACTCAGGGCCCTAGGCCTCAGCCCTGAACTACCAAATGACCAACTCTATACAATCTCTCTTTTTATTTTTTTATTTTTATTTTTCATTTTTTTGAGTTGGAGTCTCACTCTGTCATCCAGACCGGAGTGCAGTGGCTGCTCCTGGCCACCGTAGCCTCAACCTGCTGGGCTCCGGCGATCTTTCCACCTCAGCCTTCCAAGTAGCCGGGATTACAGGCACGCACTACCACACCCGGCTAATTTTTGATTTATTGTAGAGATGAGGTCTCCTCAAGTTGCCCAGGCGCGTCTCGAACCCGCGGGCTCAGGCAATCCACTCACCTCGGCCTCCCAAAGTGCGGGATTACAGGCTGAGCCACCGAGCCTGGCCCAATCTCTCTTTTTAAAAGCTCTAACCAGCTGGGTTAATCCCGCGCCTTTGGGAGGCCGAGGTGAGTGGATTGCCTGAGCCCGCGGGTTAGAGACCCGCCTGGGCAGCGAGACCTCATCTCTACAATAAATCAAAATATCAGCCGGGCGTGGTAGCATACTCCTGTAGTTCAGGCTACTTGGAAGGCTGAGGCGGAAGGATCGCCGGAGCCCAGCAGGTCGAGGCTGCGGTGGCCGGGAGTGGCCACTGCACTCCGGTCTGGGCGTCAGAGTGAGAATCCAACTCAAAAAAAAAAAAAAAAAAAAAGCTCTAACCAGAGTAGAAAACCACTGAGTCCTAATCTCCCTCTTTTTGTTTATAAAATAACAATTGACAGATGCAAATGTAATCATATATAATAAAAAGTAATGGTTCTATAGTTTGCAAAGTGTTTTCACATATAGTTTTAAATTTTAATCTTCAAACAGCCCATGAGGCCATAAACTTCACTTTCTAAATGAGGAATCTGAGGCTAAGAGAATGTACGCCTATCTAAGATCACACAGTCAGTATACATAGAACTTAAAACACTTAGAACTACCACTTAAAATTCTGAGATTCCAGATTGCAGCTTTTCTTCAGAGCAGTGGTTCTCTCCTCCCTAGGTACAATGGAATCCCATGCAGAGCTTTCAAAGCATACCCTAGCCTCATAACAGGTCATTTGCAACAGATTCTCTGTGGATGAGTTCTAGACGTTAATATGGTTTTGAAGGGTCCACAAATGATATTAATATGCAGGCTAATTTGAGAATCTCTGCCCCATAATGACTAGACAAGTTTGGAAAACATGAAGTACTATACAGATATAGCATGATGGTTTTAATCTCAATTTTTTGATGATTAAGCATGAATTCAAAGTGGAAGGGAGTGATTCATGAACAACGAGCTAGACAGGTTTGGATTCTCTTTCCCAAACCTGTTCTCTTTCTGTTGGAACTTCTCTGAGTCCCCAGAGCTCATGGCAACTGTCACAGGTTGAATTTAGCATGGCACCAGTTATCTATTAACACCAACAGAAGGCCGGGCACGGTGGCTCACGCCTATAATCTCAGCACTTTTGGAGGCCGAGGTGAGAGAATAGCCTGAGCCCGTGGGTTCAAGATCAGCCTGGGCAACTTGGCGAGATTTCATCTCCACAATAAATCAAAAAAATGAGCCAGGCATGATGGTACATGCCTATGGTTCCAACTACTTGGAAGGTTGAGGTAGAAGAATTGCCTGAGCCCAGTAGGTCAAGGCTGCGGTGGCCATGAGCATGCCACTGCTCTCCAGCCTGGGTGACAGAGTGAGATTCCGACTCAAAAAAAAAAAAAAAACCAGAAGGAGAGATGGAGCAGGATGGGGAAGAAAGAGAAGTCAAACTATGATGTGTGCCAGACAAAACCTGGCCACCCATAAGAGCTCTGGGGCATCCAGGGCCCTTTACAGTTGTCTCCAAGTGGACCCAGATGACTTTCCCTTAATGTACTTAACTGCAATCAGTCTTTGACTGTACCATCCCATAGAAACTCTTGGAGTGACGTGGTTCTCTTCAACTGAGGCAAACCCTGCAGGGGTCAACAGCTGAAGCTGCCTACTGACTACACACCTGAAATGGGCAACAAGTCTCTTCTTGAAGAGAGACCTGAGAAGCACATCTCATGTGCCCCACAGTCTACCCTTCATGCTGCTTGAAACAATTCTTCACATATGTTTGGGATGCAGCTCTCCTGGACTCCAGAAGGTTTCTCTCCCTGAAGAAACCTTTGAAGAGGAAGCTTTTGAAGAATGAACTACAAGCCCTGAAGCTGCATCTGGGCCTGAGCTCAGTTCATTGTCTCCTTCTTTCAAGATCCATTCGAGACTCACCTCAATCTCAGCTATGGCCTCTGCTGGTCTTGGTGGCTGACCTGATATAGCATTCCAGACCTTCATCCATGAGGAGTCCAGGTTCTTGTTCACCATGTCTTCTCAGACAAGGATTTCTGCCGTGTCCATTAGCCATCACAAGTGGATGACAGAGAACTTGGAGGCCCCACGTGGATCATCTGGGTGCAGCACATAATATTCACTGTCCTCCTTGTGTAGCAGCAACTCTACCTCCTCTCTTCGATCAGGGTTAACTACACCCACCTAGATAGTGACTTTGCTTGCTGCCCCTGGGCCTAAAATTCTTCATGTGCCTTGAAAGCAGCAGCTTATAATACAGTGATATATCAGTGGTATAAACAGACTAGCACTCTCTTTGACTGCTCATTGATTTTTCTCCTGGGGATGCCATGTTCTAGTGACCATCTTAGTAACTCTCTGTGAATCAGGTCCTTTTGGGAACCCCTCAGCCCTGCTGCTTGTTATTAAAATTGCATCTACCTGACTTTGAGAAGTTACGCCCCACCCCCCGCCCTCTGTTAGCAGTGACTTAGCATCCCCATTGCTGTCAGTGAGCCTAGTTCTGTTATGGACTCTCCTACAGTCAACCCTCAATTGCAAAGTAAAGGCCTCTACAATCACATACAACTTTTCTGTAGATTATCAATGGTGCTTAGCAACAGCCCTTCAATCTCATTGACCTTGAAGTTACTATCCACAACCTCCCACTATTATTTCTTTCTTTTTTTTTTCTAGTTGGAGTCTTACTCTGTCACCCAGACTGGAGTGCAGTGGCCACTCCCAGTCACCTCAGCCTCAACCTGCTAGGCTCTGGCAATCCTTCCGCCTCAGCCCTCCGAGTAGCTGGAACTACAGGTGCGCGCTGCCACGCCTGGCTAAAATTTTTTGATTTATTGTAGAGATGAGGTCTCACCAATTTGCCCAGGTGGGTCTTGAACCTGCGGGCTCAGGCAATCCACTCACCTCAACTTCCCAAAGGCGGGATTACGGGCTGAGCCACCAAGCCCAGCTCCCCACTATTATTTCTAAAAGCCTCATACGTTATACCTGCTAGCCTCCCCCCAGATGTAGCATCCCAATTCACCATCAGTGAGAATTTTAACAACTGGACTGCCACCTTGTGCCAGGACACATCTGCACTCCACCTGCCATCACTGATGGACGCCTCATTGTCAGCCAGGCAGCAAGTGACCTGGCTTCAAATCCCCATCTTATTGTTGACTTTCTGGGACCACTCCTAGAACCAACAATCACAGATTAAGTTCTCCAGAAGGAAACTCTGAAACAGGAATTTGACTTGCAGGGTATTGCTAAGGCCCAGCCCCGGTGGAAGAAAGAAGTGACAACAGGATTGGGCAGAGGAAGAAGTAGATCTAAGATACAGACCCAGAAAAGCCTCACCCAGCCCCACAGGGAGCACTGCGACACACGGAGCCTGTCAAAGTTGCCCTGCATTGGGCAAGAATTATCCAGCCTTTATATTGAGTGGGGATCAGTAGGTGTCCTTGAGCAAGGAGGCTCACTGCAATTGGGCAAATCCTGAATAAGAAGACAACTGGAGGCCATCTGCTTAATCCTGTGACTAGGCAGGAAGTCCTTCTTGAAAAGGGACCTCGATAGCCCCTCTCTTCATGCAAAACAGCTACCATAATCTTCAAATCAATAAATGTAGGAATGGTCCCTTAGCAGCCTAGAGACTAAAAGCCTCTTTTGTAAAAACTAATATAATGCTTGATAAGGGTCCCTGAAACATGAGACACTTCATGTTGCAGAACTTCTTACAACAGGTGATCATATTTCTGTGTGCTAGACAATAGAATCATGAGTTAGCCCAGCATCCATATTTATGGGGACATAGGCAGAAACTGGTACAATTCATCCCTTCACTATAGTACAGATGATAACTGTTTCTGTGTAAATACAAGATAAATGATTTTCTATCTTTGAGGAAAGTATTGTATACATTTTGAAAGGGTTTGTATCTCTGCAGATGCATCGAGCATTTTACTGAAAATAAAAATCTGGCCAAATTTTAGATGGCCAAAAACATGGTATCACTACCTTCAACTTTAAACCATCCATAGTAATAAACCAGATAAAAAATTACTCTCTAGTCTAAACTCCTCCCACTAATTTAGTTCCAATTGGGTTTGTGTTAGAAACCTATCATCAATTAGTGTATAGGAGGGAAAGGCTCCTTGTACAATTACTAACCCTTAAAAGCTCTCAAGAAATATTCATTCTTTTTATTTCTGCCTTTATATTCTTGCCCTCTCAGAGTAAATATGAAACTCAGGTATGCAAGAACTGTAATTATTGTGCATTACAACACAATAATTGAAATTAATTTCTCATTCAATGTCTTATTCTTCTAAATGACTTGAATTTAGTCAATTCAGACTGTTTTTCTAATTTTTTTTCTGGGGGTGTTGCTAGTTCTGAAGGGTCAGATACAGTCTAAGTGTTTGGTGGAGGATCAGAAATGGCATCCATGCATACAGTAGTTCAACAAATATTTATTGAGCATCTAGTACTATGAGCCAAACACTAATCTTGGCCTAGGGATACAACACTACACAAAAAACAGATAAAGTCCCATGCTTAAGACATTGTACTGGAGAAAGATAATACAGCAGATTAGCAGGGTTGAAAGTGTCTGGCTTTTGCCACCTCTGCAGCCTGATCCCCTTTCTCTTCTAGTTTGCAGTCATCATTCTAAACTTCCAGTCCCAGGTATGGATCTCAATCACTGTTCTGGGAGCACTCTGTAAAGCTTTCTTGGGCCCCGTGCCTAGATACACAGGCAGTAATTTCTGCTTGACTTTTCCTGATATTCTGGGCATAGGCAGCTCTGGAATCTTGCCATGCTGCCAGGTTTTCCCCAAGGAGAAGAATATGGGTTGTCTTATCTCAAGGATCCTCAGGCCTTCTAACAGCCTGCATACCCAGGGAAGAAGAGTGAGAAAGACACAGAACTGGACCACTTCCATGGGTCCTCACCAAAGCTCTCTACCTCTCCCTGACTCTCCCTTCCCTGGTCCAGAAAATCTTCCTTTAGTCTGGCAGCAAAGTAGCCTGGCTCTTCATCTACCTTCCAGTCTACTGATTAGGCCATACGCTGACTGCAGCTCTGAAGCCTTTGGCACTTAGGCCTTTGAAACGCAAAAATAGCGCTTTGCAATTCAAATGCTCTGCCTTGCAAATTCCAAAAAACACTTCCTTTGCTTGTCTGCTGTGTCAACCCTGCACTGAGGCCATAAACTTTGCTCTGCTGACAATCTTAGGGAAAGGTAAGAGGTACAGGGTGGGTGGAGAAGAAGCCTCAATTGTTATGTCTTATCCCACTTTGTCTCAAATGATACTTTGACTTTCCCTGAATACCCATTATTCTGCCATTAATCTGAGAGTACAAACCGCACTTCAAAGGTCATTCAGCCTTCTATCCAATACAGGAATCTCAAACATCCTGCCTAAATACTTCTCCAGATGGGGAACTCATGGCCTTTTTATCTATAAAATATTCAATAACTTTGATAGTTGCTCCCAGTATTTTTCTAGTATATTTGGAGAAAAAATACGTACCAAATGTGAATAGTAGTAATATCTAAGTAGTGGTATTATGAATGATTTTTATTTCCTTATTTTGACTTACTTGCATTTTCTGAATTTTCTATAGTAAATATGAATCCATTTTGAAGCAGCCTTTTCTATTTTCACAACACTAATTATTCACGTGAAGGTAAAATTGGTCTCTGGGCCAATTTCAGTAACTGGATTAAATCATGGCTTCCCTAAATATTCTTTTCTTCAAACCAAATACCTGCAGTTCCCATGCTCTTCCGTCTAGGAGACACACTGCCAGGCACCTTCTCCTTGGTGCACTTGCTAATTTTACAGTGTTCCCCTTAAGTCAAGACACTGTAGAGAAAAACTTATTTTTCCTCCGAAAGTAAAAGCAAGCACAGAGAATTGAATGATGATACCCAAATTGCAACAGATCCTCCCTTAGCTATTCTGGGACCTTTTAAACAAGGAGACAATTTTCCAGAAAACTGCTGAAGATTTTATGTCAGTGCCCTTAATGGGAAGTGAAGAAGCACTTCTCCTCACATAGATGAAAAGGAAAAATAAAAGAGTGGCTGAGGAATTCTGACTCTGCATACTGAAAGTATTCCTTTTACATTTACTTACCATTGCAAGGCAAATATTTAAGTTCTATATTTTCCACTAATACCTTATAATTAGGTACACTAGTCTGCTTGGCTTAATTAATGCTGATCCATGCACAACACTCAATATTCTGTATAAAATGTTGCTAGCATATACTCATTTTTTAACAGCTTTATTGAACAAATTCAGGTAAAGAATAATGGCATTCTTATAATTAATTTCTTTCTAAAATTATTTCCTACATAATATATTTTCTAGCCTTTCTTCCCCAAATACAGAGCAATATCTTCCCAGGATGTTGATATTATCAGTGGTTATTGGTATATCAGCAGAGCTCAGGGAATAAATATTAAGATTTCTTTTACTGCTGAGATGGTTAAATGTGGATGGCTAAAACCATTTGAAAGCTTGAGGAAAAACACCTAAGGGATCCATAACTGAAATTCTCAATCATTTTGCTAATAGCGTATTTCCCTCCACAATGAGCTATTGATGCTTTCAGAAGTTTGTTGCGTGGATTTGGGGGGAAAAGGTAATACCTTTTGTTTTGTTTTTCCATCTGAACACCCTTCTCATCTGTGTAGATATATCCTTGGGTTTGAATTAGGTGATTAAAAAAACCAAAATATTTCACCCAAGACTACTTGCTGACATGACTCACTTCATTCCTAAGTCTTCCTCAGGTCTCAGGCCTCACCCTTAGGAAGTCCCTGGATTTTAAATCCCAAATTCTTGAATCTTAGTTATTTGCTGAAAGAATATCCCTATCCCAGAGTAATAAAGATCTGCATCTGTCACCTACTTTCCACGTGGCTTTAATCAAATTATTCAGTCTTTCTCAGGCTCATTTTGTTCATTTCAAAAAGATCATCTGGAAATTTTATTTTACTGCTGAAAGAAAAGGAAAAATTGGGAGAGGTATCCCAAATATATAATAAAGTTACAGTGATTTAAACAGCAAAGTACTGGTCCAAAGTACACACAGAGCTCATCGGGTCAGCAGGATACACTAGATATGTACAACTAAGTGCAGGAAACTGCACAAGAAAGATAGCATCACAAATCAGTGGCGAATGGTGATTTAGGCAACAAATGTTATTGGAGGAATTAACGAGATTGGTAGAAAAATAAAGTTAGATGGCCATAAGATTTCACATACTAAAACATATTTAAGATGAGTTAGAGGTTACACTTAAAAATGAAATCATTTTAAAAACTAAGAGAAAACTATGATGATATATAGCTGATCTCTTTACATGGATGAATGTTATAATAGTAAAAACAATGGTAGAAATTCCAAAAGAAATAGTACTAGATATGACTGCATAAGAATTTAAGTAAATAAAATTAAGAAACACAAGAATTGGGGGAATGTTTGTGCAATAGAAATCATGAAAATTTACTCTTCTTAATACATAACAAACTTAGAAATCCATATATATGAGGATATTGTCTGTTAATAATAAAGAATTCGAAGCAGACTAAGAGCCTGCCAGCGGGAGAATAGTTAAATAAATTGAGGTATTTCCATACTATGAAACATAACAACTTTTTTAAAAGAATAAGGTATTTTTATATGTACTGACTTGGAAAGATGCCCACAATATATAGTTAAGGGGGGAAAAGCAAATTATAGCACATTATGTATTTTTTATTTCATCGTCTTTAAAAAGGAAAAAAATTATATATATTTATATATATATATATTTATATATATATATAAAGATAGGTAGATAGATAGATAGATGGGTAGAAAAACATCCAGAAGGAACACCCATCTGTTAATTATAGTTACGAAAGAGTCTGAGTAGAAAAACAGGGGCAGTTTTTACTTTTTACTTTAGATTAGTCTGATTAGTACATTTTTCAAAGACTATGCATTAGTTTTGCTATGCAAAATAAATAAAATGGGTTAAATAAACAAGCATACAATGATATATTCTCAATAGGAAAGAGGGCAGGAGAGAAAATACACATGGCTGCTTGCTCACTTTTGTTCACTTCCTCCCCATTTCCTAAATTCAAAGAAACCTAAGTTCAAAGAACGACAGACCATTTTTTACCTGTGGAGATTATTTTTAGGAGACTAATACCACATGACAATAATGCTAACAGGACTAATAAGAACTCCAACACATTGCCATGTTTTAAGAAAAAAAAAAAAGAGCCACAACTAGTGCTAGTTCCCAAGGTGCAATTCTTGACCAGACCAGCAGACTTGGGAACTTGTGAGCAATGCAGTTTATCAAGTTCCTTTCCACACTTGCTAAATCAAAAATCTGAAAGTGAAGCCCAGCAAACTGTGTTTTTTGTTTTTTGTTTTTCATTATTTATGTATTTACATATTTAGACCAGGAGAGAACTTGTGTCTTAATTATTCCAAATTATTCTTAAGAATAGTAAAGCTCCATTGATCAAGTTGTTACTAATCCACTGTTTTACACTAAGGCAGTTTCTCAACAGAAGCACTATTGTCATTTGGGGCTGGATAATTCTTTGTCGTGGGGAACTGTTCTGTGCATGAGAATGCTTAGCAGCATCCTTTGCCCCAGCCCACTAAATGCCACTAGCAATCTCCCACCCCACCCAGTCACAACAATCAAAAATGTCTCCAGATATTGCCAAATGCCTCGGGGGCAGCAGTATGGGGCTTGGGGCTTGGGGCTTGGTATAATATTGCTCCTGGTTGGGAACCACTGCTTAAAGAGATACTCCAAAATGTGGAGGAAGCATACATGGAAAGGTATTTTTATTTATCAATTTCACTTGTATTAAGAAATCACAGGGCCCAACCCATCTGTCCTATATAAGGTAATGACTAAATGACATATACTGCATATATGACATGAAAATTACTCATGCTAGAAGTGAAAAATGCTGGATACAGAATGATGTGAAGTGTATTTTCTCAATTATGTACGTAGATAAATTACTTAAGCATTTATATCATCTCCAAATGCTAGTAACATCATTCTGCTGCTCAGAACCCCAATAATTGATTCCTGTCACCCTTAGAATTAAAACCCAGATTTCATTCCCTGAATCACACCAGGCACAACATCACCACTAGGGCGTTGTACCGTACCTAGAATTATCCATCCTCTCTGACATTACCACCTCAACAGGACACTGCCCAAATCTCCCTTCCTTAGCGAGGGCTTCCTTAAGCACCCTATCTGCTACTGTGGGGCACTTCCCACCACTCTCTGCTCAATAGAATAACCTAGAAGATATTCAAAAATGCTCACAGTCTAGCCCTGCTCATACTAAGTAAATGAGAATCTCTGAGGGTGGATTCTAGGCCATGAGGATTTTTTAAAAGCTTCCCAGAGTCAGTGGAAGCACCATTACTTCTCTTCTTAGAGAGAGAAAAAAAAATAGTACTTCTTTTCTTGAAGCACTTCAGTGAAATCACATTGTATATTGATTACATTTATATTGTTTGCTGTCTTTCCCCAACCAGATTTTAAGTTTCATCTGGGCAGGGATTTTGTCTATTTTACTCATTGCACTATACATGACATTCAGAATAGTGTCCAATGCATAGAAAGAACTCAATAAATTTTTTGAATGAATAAATCGTTACATTGAGTTACTAGTGTTTTTAATTGTACTCTTCAAAACTTTTTAACTTTTCTCTAAAAGACTGTATTACCTTATAATCCAAAAAAGAAATTAAAGCTGATTTTAAAATCTGTCTTTAAAAATTGTGATATATTTGAAATACGGTGATTAGCACATAGAAAGTACCCAACAAATAGTAAGTACTGTTAATGTTTCTTTTGGTATTATCAACTGTGTTAGGAGTTTGGCTGTGATACTCCATTCTATCTATGGTTGTTGTCACCTTACGGAATATATACTCCAACTAGAAATCAATTATTAATTGAAGCCTATGTACTACTCATTTTTTTTTTTACTTTTAGTCCTCACATCTTATTAAATGTTCTAAATATTGCTTTAAAGAATCTTTAGAATATCACTATAATGTCCAATCAATCAAAATATGAAACAAGTGAATAATTGAAAATGTTTCAATCTTCTGCATTGAAATTAGTGCAAAGAGGTTCTATAAATGAAAAAAATCAGGCCATGTAAGCTGTCAATATGCAACTGCCATGTAAAACTCCTTTTCTATAATGTACTTTGAATGAATTATATACACATGGCTTTAAAGATTATTATTTAAAAACAAAAATGTCAGAATATAGCAACAATTCTCATTTAGGATAATAGTTATTAATTTATTTTCAAAAACAATAATGATACAATGTTTTGATATAAAATGAAGACTTTTTTATTAGTTTAAACCAGTGGATTTATCAATTGACATATTAAAAAATGACAATTATCTGTGAATGACCACCTTGAAACACACTGATGTTAAATGCAAAAACACTTGTGAATGCTCTTCTGCTTCTGCAATACTTGAAAATCTTTCTGACATACAACTATGACTTTATAGAAGAAGGTGAAATTGCTGCTAAGCCCTCAATCTTATAAAAAGGCCAGTGTAGACAGCAGTATAGTTTGTGCAAATTGAGGGTAGGCAAGCATATGGTTAGCATGGTTCCCCCTCAAAATAGTTATAGCACATAGGAAGCATAAGTTGAGCATATTGAAAATTTATTCTATTTTTAACAGCCTCTCTTCAGTTAAGTGGTCAAAGCCACAATTAACATTTCACATGCAGTGGCTGAGCTATATTTTGCAAGCCAGGTGTGACCTGATGGCAGGAATACATTTACCACCACACTCTCCTCATTCAAGTAAAACCATCCTAAAGTTATGTGTGTTGGAAAATCACAACATTCCATAGATAGGGAGGGGAACATTTCTAATACACCTCCATAACTTGAGAGTTGTCCTGCAGGCAATTATGTGGCTTTCAACACACTTTGCAAGTCACTATGGTAACAGCAAAGCACAAACTTAAAAGGAAGTTTGCATCCATAAATCTGTTTGGAGCTGGACTATTATTAAATGTTTTGGTCTTCTTAATTCAGTATTAATTTTTAGTTTTATGGTAAAGTTCTCTTCAGTTTGAGCCATTTGGCTATGATTTTACGCAACTAAGATATTTCTTTGAATTAGCAATTCAGCTCATTTTTGGAAAAACTTACCCAGCATAAGGCTTTTTTGAGAGGATTCTTTTTTGTCTGGGGTCCAACATCTGTAGCACTGGATTATAGATTGTTTCTAAAATAAACTTAAATTGATGGATCTTTGCTCCTTCCATTTGGGCCCGACAAAAGGTAGCTCTGACATTTCCTCGTCGTTTTATGCTGTAAGCTGTATATCACTTTTTAGCTCTTGCCAGAAAAATGAATTCTTACTCATTTTAAGATTTTATAAACTTGAAATTTACTTAGCAGTATAAGAATTGCTTTTACTATGAATATATATGAAGTGCTATCTCATGAACAAATTCATAAAATTATAATTATTTTTGCCAGGCTATTTTAAACTAAGCAGTATTAATAAATAACCTTTCTGAAAAGACTTGCAGTTTCTCTTTTCTATTAGTTAAACATGCGTTAAACTTTGGATTCTTCGTGTTACTTAGAGTTAGATATCTTTGCTATAAGGATTTCTTGGAAGCAAATTAATGGTAAGTAAACACACAACAAGAGGAAATCCTAAATATTGACGTAAGATCTAAATGTTGTTGCACCTTCTTGCACACCCATTAACTCACTGTTCCTTCATCTCTCTAGCATGTCTTTGCCCTGCCTTTCTCATCAGATTACTTCTTTTGCCTTTCGTTTTGTCATAAATGAGGAGTTTCTTTCATTCCTTTGCTAAAAACAGGTTAAATTGTAGTTCAAAATTCACTACACTGTCATGGAATCTAGGAGATAATGAAATCCAAGCCCTACCCAGGTGTGGACCTAGCTGGAAATGAGACCACAGTCCAACCTTTCTGAGCTAGCCGCTACAGAGCTGTGAAGCCAGGGGTGGCAGAAGAGGATGAAATCCATAGCCTTGTCAGACTTACATGTAATGGGTGCTTAGTAAAACACACTAGAGCAGCATTTATTAATATACACTCTTCAGTGTTACTCAGAAACAAGGATCTATGCACAAGAGTCAAGTAATTTAAGGAAGACACAAGTTAAACAAAGATGAAAGGGATATTTTTCGGCAGGACTTTTCTGAGCCTTCATTATGCTTTTGTGCCTTGTGAATGTCCATGAAGAAAAAATGGCACACAATTTTCTCCAAAACTTTTACTTTGGAATGCCGTTTTTGTGAAGCATGTCTCAGAAATGGAGTCTGGAGGAAATCACTTTAGTGAAAGGGATTGCCAAACCTGTGATAAAAAATGTACACAGTTCTGAATCAGATGCGCACTCTCCAACAATACAACTCAACCACGGTTAAGCTTCTGGAAGTACAACTTACTGTTTTTGAGAGTTTTCCACCTTAGATACTAGATTGAATTATTTTTTCCATGCAGGGCTTTTATTTCTTTCAGCAGCCTATGTTTCTCTTCTACATATGTTTTACTAGTTGAAGCCTTCAGAAATAATGGCACTTGCAATGCCCAGCTGGTCCCCACAGTGAGAGTGAAAATTATGATATCTACTGATGTGAGGTAAAAAAAAAAAAAGTGATATAAATAATTTTGCAGGATAGTATTCTAACTATATTTTTGAAACTGTGGTTGATTCCCTGTGTAGTTCTAAATCAACCACTTAACTATTTAGCAATCTAGCAAGGTAGGGAATACATAAGTTCACATTTGGATAATGACATTTATAACAGCATTAATACATTTTCTTAGACATCCCCAATTTGGAGATCTTCTTTGCTAGACATATCTATTCTACATAATAATGTCTATTCTATATAAAGTGTATTATATATAATATATACCTTTTTATTAGCTTTCTTAACTACATCTGATTTTTCTAAAAGTTATTGTATGTAACTTGATGTTCCCAACTCAGGAAAAAAATTCCAAGCTGCTAAGAAAATTGAACCAGCTGTAATAAGAATGTAACAGGAGTACAAAACAATGTATTATTTTGAAATTTTCACTTATAACAAGATTATCTTAAAGCACTCATAAGTTAGAGTTTTATTAAAAGCAAATGGAAAGTGTGCGGAGTAAAGGACATGAAGGATACACGTTTGAGGTGGAATAAATATTTTATGGTTACACATGCATAAAAGCACAAAATGAACATTTGTCCACAGCAAATTCAGAAAACTGATGCATTAGCAGAAAGTCATTACAGGAGTCCCCCTCCATGGCCCACGCTAAGGTAGCAAAGTCTTCCCCCAAGAGGCATTCAGATGCACAGCTCAGCCTCTGACTTCGCCCTACTTAAACTCAGTCTTGGTTCCCTCTCCTAGATTTGGCCCTATCTGGATTCTAAGACCAGATCAATAAACAATAAACTAATAATATACCTAATAAACTAAACAATAAAAGTATAAAGAGTTCTGGGAGAAATAGTAAATAGTCTAGCCCCGATTCAACCTTCTTGTTCTCCCCTAATAGTCTGAGTTCCACTAGCTGTATCTTTCTAGTATAACAATAATCCCATGTAGAACTGAGTTACCCCTTCACCCATCCAAGTTCCTGCTAAGATATAGACCTCTCCCAGCTTCCACCCCCATAACCTCCTGTCAGCCATAACTGCCCCTTTAATAATTATCTCTTGAACCTCCTTTATTTCTATTCTCACCTCTGAGGGTATGACTCTGTTTTGTCTCCCAGCTATCCTAAACCTCACTGTCCCTGCACCAACTGAAATTACAGCCGTAATTAAATAGGTAAATATATCTTCAAACCTCAATCCATTTTTATATCATCCCTTTCCCTTTCAGACTCCCTGGACTCCAGGTCCTAATATTCTTCTAATACCCTCTTGACCAAGACAACCTATATAGGCCATTCACCTTCGTACTTTCAATACTTTCTTGCTTTTGATTCTGCTTTAGGCCTACAACCTCTAAGCCCTGTTCTCTGTTAGAGAAATTTTATCAATTTAGACTTTTGATATAAATGGGCAAAGTTGTTAAAGCCACTTTCACCTACAAGGTAATCAATTGATTACTGTTATCTTTCTTTATATTTGTCTTTAACAATTTTTTGTGTATGGTGGAGTCAATGAAGAAGTTGGTATCATTAAAAGATACTCATTTAAACCCCCAAAAGAAAAATCTGTATCTCCTTCATTGTGAAGTTTACCAGTGACTTTTGGGAGAGGAGTAAGAGAGATCTTAAATGGAGGTAAATGGGTATGATAAAGAGAAGCCAAAGCCCATGTCATTTGTCCCTACTACAGATAGGAAGATGCCTACGTCATTCAACAGGTTTTTGGTAAATGAAGTAGCAAAGTGGCATAGCTTCTTATATTCCAAAGAAAATTTTAATTTGAAGTCTAGGATAATTCACTGATAATCTAAAATTATGAGAATCTCTTCTAGAAATGTAGCCATGCCAACAATGCTCATAGGTACAAACTCTCTCCATTTAAAACAGAAGAAAAAGGAGAATGGGAGGAAGAATATCTTGAATATTCAATTTAAATTTAGGAGTCACTTTGCCCACGATAAATCTACTATTACCAGGCTATCAATCACAATTCTACAGTGAAAAATGAAAATTGAGACCCTCTTATGATGGATTATACAATCACGTGGAGGGTGGCAGGGTCAGCCCAGGAACCATAACAGACACTCTGGCAATAATGCTTCCACAGGAGCTAGACCCAGACTATTTGGGTTTGAACTTCAGCTCTGCATGCCGTTGGCCATGTCACCACTCAATGCCTCAATCGTCTCATTTGTTAAATAGGCATAATAATAGAAGCTACTTCATGAGGTTGTTAGATGATTAAATGAGACAATAAAAATTGCTTAGAACAATAGCTGATTGTTATCGATATTGGTCAGACCAAGTACATTTTGCTGGCCATAAGACATGCCATGACTTGTGCTGTGGGCAGAACATGTGGCTTTGGCCCTTCTCGGTCGCTTTCAGGAGAGGAAAGTCATGTCTTCTTAGTCATCAACATGGTTCTTCAGAGATTCAGGTTTGTAAGGGAAAGGAAATACAGTAGTCCCTTTTTATCTGCGGTTTTGCTTCCCACTGTTTCAGTTACCCAAGGCCATCCCAGTCTGAAAATATGAAATGGAAAGTTCCAGAATTAAACAATCCATAAGTTTTCAATGGCATGCTGTTCTGAGTAGTGTGATGAACTCTGTGGCCCAGCTGTGAATCCTCCCTTTGTCCAGTGTCTCCATACTGTCTACTTTCTGTCTACACCCGTTAGTCACTTAGTAGCACCCTCAGCTATGGGATTAACTGTCATGGTGCCACAGTACTTGTGTTCAAGGAACCCTTCTTTTACTTCACAATGGCCCCAAAGTACAAGAGTAGTGATGCTGGCAATTCAGATATGCCAAAGAGAAGCTATGAAGAACTTCCTTTACATGAAAAGGTGAAAGTTCTCGACTTAGTAAAAAAATGACAAAAATCATGCTGAGACTGCTAAAATCAATGGGAAGAACAAATCTATTCACAAAATTGTGAAAAAGGAAAGAGAGCCCGGGCATGGGTGACTCAAGCCTGTAATCCCAGCACTTTGAGAGGCTGTGATGAGAGCATTACCCGAACCCACAGGTTTGAGACCAGTCTGGGCAACTTGGCGAGACCTCGTCTCTACAACAAATTAAAAAATTAGTCGGATGTGGTAGCACGCACTTGTAGTTCCGGCTACTTGGAACGCTGAGGTGGAAGAATGGCCTGAGCCCAGCAGGTCGATGCTGGGGTGACTATGAGCGTGCCACTGCACTCCGGCCTGGGTGACTTAGTGAGACTCTAACTCAAAAAAAAAAAAAAAAGGAAA
Source organism: Cephalopachus bancanus (assembly GCA_027257055.1). Classification (NCBI taxonomy): domain Eukaryota; kingdom Metazoa; phylum Chordata; class Mammalia; order Primates; family Tarsiidae; genus Cephalopachus; species Cephalopachus bancanus. The sequence continues at coordinate 7,827,128 of JAPVLO010000031.1, read as the reverse complement.
GAGAAATTTGTGCTAGTTTTGCTGTTGTTCCTCAACCTGCAAAAGTTACAGCCACAGTGTGTGATAAGTGTTTGGCTAAGATGGAAAAAGCATTAAATCTGTGGGTGGAAACATGAACAGAAACATGTTCTGAATGGCAGCAGTTGGGTTCAGTACTATTTGTGTCCACTGGGGATTATGAAATGCATCCCCAAGGATAAGGGGGGACAAATGCACTGCAAGTCTTTCCGCTTCTGTGACTCAGAACTATGGAGGCCCACCCAAGTCAAACAAAAAGAGTCCTCTGAAGTCCAACCAACTTAACAAATGTTCCAGAGACCCCATTGTCTCGTAATAAAGCATTCCTTTGCCTGGTTCTGTTATCTACACTCTTATATCACTTGGGTCAGGATGTCTGGTAGAGTGAAGAGTTTAGAACTTTTTAGCACCCTGTTCTTCCATATGCTGTCCTTATTTCCTTAACATCACTAAAATCTCACTCTTCTAAGTTTGAATATAAAACCAAGTAGGCTTCCGTTGTAAGAATAGCATTCTTTTTTTAAGTCTTTGTTTTTAGGATGGGGCTTTATCTTCTTTTTAGGAGTCCCGTGTTGAAACAGGCAAGGTACTGCCATTATTAAAACCAAACCCTAATGTCTCCTTGGTATTCCAGCTCTCCATACAATCCTCATGCAAGCAAACAAGTATTTGATTCCAATGGGACACTTTTCTGGTGCAAATGCTATAGGATTCTGCATTTTATTATAGCATAAGCTAAATTGGTTGTCCAAATGAATGCCCACTTAGAATGTTGCCATATATCTAAATGTCTCAGAAACTATCTCTTCTACAGAACGTATTCCAGTTAGTGTTTGCCAGGAACACTTTACTCACTTCGAATCATTAAAAACTTAAATTTTATCAGTCCTTATGTCTACCTTCAATTGTTAGTTATGCATGTCATTCTGTTTATTTTGTTTACATTTGTATATATTGTGTGCACGTCTCTCATTGACTGTAAGCATTTCAGAGTTGAATCTTGTTAACTCCACAGTCATTTTTGCTGTTAATATATTTATTCACTCATTTCACAAATATTTATTGGGTATCCATGATGTCCAGGTATTATGGGAGTCAAAAGTTGGACAAGACAATGTAGCCTTTCCCCAAAAATCATAGGTTCTATTTCCATATGGTAATGTGTGTGGGGTAGAATATTAAATACTGTTTTAATATAGTTGTTTTTCCTGAATAAGAAATTTTTTTATAATTATAAAGTAACCACAATTTCACTTCAAGAGTCAATGGAATCTCTTTTTCCTTTTTCTCTCTTTCCATAGGATAGTGGCCAAAGCCTCCAAGAACCTCATGTCCACACAAAGCTTAGGGATTGTATTTGGACCCACCCTTCTGAGAGCTGAAAATGAAACAGGAAGCATGGCTGTACACATGGTCTACCAAAACCAGATCGCTGAGCTCATGCTGAGTGAGTACAGTAAGATCTTCGGCTCGGAGAAAGACTGACAGATAAGACAAGTTACTGAATATGTTCACATCTGTCTAGATGCCTAATATTTTCACATTTCTGTAAACATATTTCTGAAATATTTTTTTTTCCTTTCAAGCGACAGATGCCTTATTTTGTGAAAACTTCATGATGATTTTTGTGTTTAAGTTCCAAACATTTGAATAAAATAATTGACAATATTTGTTATATGTGCTCTACATTAACCCCTTCGGTGCTGTTCCTTCTAACACTTCTGGGAGCACATCACACATACCTCATGCTATTGAATAATGTGCGGAGTACAGCACATATCTAAAAGTTGCTTAATGCTGCTCCAGGGCATCGGGTGTGTGGTTGTGTACATGTATGTGTGAGTGTAAGTGGTTGAGAATATGGGTATGTGTGCACACGTGTGCCTTCTCAATATCCAGTCTGCCTTGGTCATGTCTTCATACTCCTACTTGTATACAGATCAAGGTGGGAAGAAAGAAGCTAATAATTTTAAAACAGAATTAAAGGGATTAGGTTCCCAACCAAAACAGACATATTTTATCTTTCCAGAACATGTTTGTATATATAAATATAGTCCAGCTATTCTCAGAGCTATACAGTGAAATTTATAAATACAGCATGTTGAATGGCAATTTTTCTGAAGAAAAATGACAGTCCAAAGCATTTGCCATTGGATAGTTTTTATAAATACTATTTGCAGTACCATAAACATACTATCCTATAAATTAGAAGCAAAATTAGTGCCCTGCAATTTTGATCTTTATATTACACAGGAATTGCTTGACTGCTCATTTTTAATGTTAACATCCATTTTGAATCTTCGTCAAACTGTATATCCTCCTTTTCCCCAGCTATGTCATTTTATGTCGAATTTTTATTATGCTTCTGAGGATGCTTTATTGGTGAATTATATTAAATCCATCTAGAAAGAACTTTTTTTAAAGCCTTTTTTTCATATGCCCTAAGGATTACTTGACTAGACTTGGATTGCTTTATCCATTTGATGGTTAGTTTCAGTTGTCATGGATAAACAAAAGGGTAACTGTCTAGAATATATCAAACATTGTTTTATTTTGAAAAGCATGTTCTAGCTGAACACATCTCATACTGGTTTTATGAAAGTATTCTGCTGATAAAAATGTAGACTTTATGTTTGACAGCTTTTTAATCAAATTCAAATGGAATAAATAAAACTAATCCAGTGCGATAAAGAGTAAGTCTAGTTATCGATTTGTTCATAAAATGAAAAATAAAGCATGTAAATAAAACGCGTGAAGCATGGATCCAAGAGCAAACACTTAGCGCAGTAATGAGCTCAGAGTCATAGGCTGTCTGCATAGATGGAGTACACAAGAGAGGGAGAGAGTCCGCTCAAGTGATAGCCAGACGTGCTTGCAGCTCCTGCGTCCACAGAGCCTCCTGAGGAAGGAGAGGGCTCCCTTGCCCCTCTTGAATGTCTTCATTTTAATAATGGCGCCAGTATATGGGCTCATGGCCAAGAACAGTGAAGCAACCACAATAAATGCTAAAGTGTGGTTTCATCAAGTGGGATATGTACACATACCACAAAGCCAAGAAGAGTCACATGAGGCAGAACCCCATGATCTAAAGTCACCAGTAGCAGTGAACTGACAGACTTGCTAGCTTTAAGTGATTCTTGTACATAAAACTGTGGTTATGCCTTTTCAGAAAAACATAGAGAAGCGAAATGAGAGTTTCTGGCATTCTATTTCAAGTTCTTCTCATTTCCATGCCATTCCACATTCTCTGTTAGGTCTTCCCCAATACTTTAATTACTTCACTTTTAAAGGGAGGAGGAGTAGATTTAGTAGTTCTAGCATTAAAATCTGAGCCCTTCACCCGTGTCTACCTTAAAAGTTATTCTGGAAGCATCAGCCAGAGAGAAGCAGCACTAAAAGCCAAAGAGAAGTGGCACTACCTGCTTAGACCAGGGACTCACAGCGCCTTGTCTCTGCTGCTTTCCAGATTTATAATCTTCAAAAGCACCAGCTTCTTGATTTCCAATCTGATGGGATTTAGCCTGATTCAAACCCCAGCTGTGTCCTGTCCCTGCCTGCTAAGGGCATTTAATCAGAGAATGTGCTTCCTCTCTGGGAAAAGGCCATTCCAAGGTGCTGAGCCAAAGTGCCCATCATAGGGTCTGACTTGTACACACTAAAGGCATAAACAGGTTACACTAAAAGGTCATTAGATTCCATAACATCTCAAAGACAGCAACGATGGTCATATCAACTATTCCAAGTTTAAAGTCAAGATTGAAAGTACACTAGGTTGACTCACTGAGAGATTCGATTTTATAAAACTGATCAATATTCTCCATCAAAAGTCATGAAAAGTCAATGAGTATTTCTTAATCACCTAGTCTAAGGCAAGCAAAATTCTAGACACTAGTGATACAAATACAAAATAGGAGAAATAATCCTACCCTCTGTAGTTTCACGGTCCAGTGAGGGAGACAATTGGCTAAAGATTAGTTACAGTTTAATACAAGATCAAGAACCTTGGTAAGCACGTAGCCCCAGGGTTTAGCACCTATACATAGAGATACTCAAAAGGTATTTTTAATGAATGGGCAAACAGAACAGAAACTACTACAGAGATATTAACAAAGCCCAATGTTTGACAAAGGACCAAATAACCAGTCTTACTTGGGAGACTCAGATGAGGCTTCTCTGGAGAAGTAGACATTTTCAATCTAATCCTGACCTAGTAGTAAGAGTCACCAAACAAATAAAAATGCAAAAGGCACACAAGGAAGCAGGAATGGCAAGAACAGAGTTCCTGACACCTCCAAGGGAAAGCGAGAAGCTCAGTGAATAGAGGAGGAAGTGTATGCTTGGCAGTTTTGAAATGTGGCACTGGAGAAAGATGTCAGACATAGGCCATGATAAAATATTCAGATTTTATCCTGCAGGCAAAAGAAATTCAACAGAGGTTGTAGATTAAGAAACTTTAGCTTCCTAGAGAGAGAATATCTGCATTCGCCAGTGGGCAGGAGTTTGAGGAGACCAGCATTTTCTAGTGTAAGTGTTTGCGTGTTTGTATAATTTTTAACACTTTCTATGAATACAATTATAATTTCATGTTTCTAGGGGCATTTCTATATTATGATGAGTAAACATTTTAAGAAGTGATAACCTAGTCTGTAGAATGGAAACACAAGTCCTTGAACAATCAAGCTAGTTAGTATGTCTCATTTACCTACCCAGGATACCCAGGTTGCCACTCTTGGAGATGGTATGTATTCCATCTTATATGTTGACAGGCTGACTTTATTTAGCATGTGCCATATGACAGGCTCACCATGCCACAGCTATTAATTGAAAGCCATATGATGGTTCTCCCTATCCAATTAGAAAACAAAAGATCCAATTAAGTAAAATTTAAAAAGCTGTTAAAAGGAAGCAATCACTTGCCAATGGTGCTGTCCTTACAGTTTAACACAGCTAGAAATTGACCTGTACTTCTCTTTTCCACATTTATGTTTGTGAATTATAAGTTAATCACCCTGTCAATTCCTAATTAAAAGGCCCTGCAAAGGTTTTCATCCAAAAGAACTGTCACTAAGCGTTCTGGGTCAAATTGCTCTGTTGTTAAAAATGAGGAAAAAATCAAAACAGTACCAACTTTCTTCTGGGAAACTCAAATCTTAATACTAAAAAGGTATTCTTTATATTTCTTAAAATATAATCACATTTTATTTCTGCTAAAACGCTTCCCCTTTAGAATGCAGATGGATCTTTTTTCTCTTTATTTAAACCAAGGGTTGCAAACTTAGGTTCCCGCAGGGCCAGGTGGGACGATAACACAGTAAAGAGGAGCAGGCCACAGGCATTATGAAGTAGTAGCAAATGGGGAAAAGTCAAGCTCAATGCCTGGCCAAAAGGGTCGGCTTCTACTCAGCTGGAACTGATGTCGCTTGTGTGGGAATGTGACACAGTGTTGCCAGATCTTCAGATCTTTCATGGAAAGCCAGAAATTCAGAATCTTATGTGAAGTCTGATTTTTAAGGGAACTAAATAAAACACATTTGAGCAAACTCAGCCCAAGGGCTTCAGCACACAAAGCTTGCTCCCCCAGAAAATGGTTGCACACAGAGCAAGTTGCGGAAATGAGTGAATGAGCCAGAGCAACCTGCAACAGCAGAAATGAGCAGACTTAGTATGTAGGAGAACTTGCTGTGTAGACCTTGGACAAATTAGTTGCTCTATCTGGTTCTCAATTTTTTGATCTACCAAATAAAGGCTGTCTTCAGCTTATGATGGCTCAATTAGTGGTTTTTCAAACTTATATTGGAGCGAACCCAATACACATTCAGTAGAAACAATACTTCCAGTTTTGAATTTTGATCTTTTCTTGGGCTAGCAACAGGCATTACAATACTCTCTCCTGACACTGGGCAGTACCAACAAGTTGCACCTCCCAGTCAGCCACATAATCACAAGGGAAAACAACAATAGACTGTGTTACCAGATGGTTTTGCCCAAATGTAGGTTAATACAAGTGTTCTGAGAATGTTTAAGGTAGGCTAAGCTGAGCTATGATGTTCCATGGTTAGGTGTATTCAATGCATTTTTGACCTACAATATTTTCAACTTATTATGGGTTTATTGGAACATTATTTCATCATAGTCAAGGAGCATCTATAGAATAACACTTGTATTATTGGCTTTCGGGACTATCTAATAGAATCCTATGAAGGAAATTAAAACAGATACTACGCCATGAAGTTATCAGTTGTCCCTAAAGGATTTGGATGACAGATCTCCAGCTTATTGACTAACAATAACTCTATGTTCTGAAGGCCATGAGAAGGGAGGTTGGGATCAGACTACAAAAAATTTTGAATGCCATGCCAGGATGTATTATCCTAAGTCCCTAGACAACTTTGAGACCCTGAAGATTTTGTTTGTTTGTTTGTTTTAGCAGGGAAATAACTTTATCAAAGCTGTAAAGATTTTCACGGCAACATTATGGAGTGGAGTTTGAAGCAGAAAGAAATTATAGGGTACAATTGCCGGAGAGAAGATTATTGCTACAGGACTGTTAATGCAGGTCTAAATTCAGACAGTGGCAGCAGATAGAGAACTTGATATTACAGATTATCATCCTACTGAGCTTCCTGGGGGCTTTACCCACCACCTCCTAATTTATGACTGCTACGGCCAAAGTTCCATTTATTGTTATACAGAGCTCCTATTACAGGACTGTTTCTGGCTTAATTGCTGGGTTGGGATGGAGGTTAATTCTGGCATTCTGACAATGGATTTGGAATTTGATGGTAACCATCTTAAGTTATTCTGACCACGCCATGCCCAAGTCAGATTAGTATGCATGCTACCAGCATAATTCCCAGATGATCATAAGGTCATTTCTATCACACCTGACTGATTTCTCTCTCCTTTCTCTTGGGCCAATATTGTTCCTCTGGTCACCCAAAGGACCACCAAGAAAAATTAGTCCTGAAAAGATTCATTTCAATTAGCTAACATTTATGGAATATTTGTTATGTGCCAGGAACCGCACTTGATATGTATTGTTTTATTTAATTTTCACAACTCCATGGGAAGAGATATTATTATTATCCCTAATTTATACTTGAAGAAATTGAGGGGAAAAAATAATGAAGTTACCAAGTTTATGCAGTTAGTGAGTGCCAGGTCAATGTTCAAATCTAAATATATGACTCCAGAGGCCTCTGTCTTAACCACTATAACATATGATTTCTCAGTTAGGAAAAGGAACAGAAGAAATGTGAGCATATTAACACTCCAAATATTTATACTACCTGTGTGGGTACCTGGTCGTTCTCCTGTTGAAACACCAGCTGGAAGTTTTACTTTCATACCAGTTTTCATGAAAAATAAAAGAAGGATATTCAGTGTTTTTCTGAAAGAAATATAGAGTACCTCTGCTGTTATGAGTAGATGGTTAAATTTTATTATTTATTATAATTTTAATATTCATGTAGCACTTCATTTGCCTACATGTTTTGTGGACTTTGTACGGACCATTTTAGTGCATTATGGAGAGGACAGAACGGAAAACTTTTTGCCCACATCTTTACAAGTACCTGTTTGGGTGACTTTGGCCCAATGTTACATCATATTATCCTGTGTAGGATCACATTTATCAGTGTCCTGTTATCATCCATCATATCATACTGCCTAATATTGTACTGAAATTAAATCTGGCCCTTTAGGGGCCCTGTGCAAGATGAAAAAATGGGTCCTCCGCAGTCCTCCTCTTAAATATAATTGAAAAAGGGGCAGGCATCAAGACACGCTGTGTATCATGCTGCCGGAGAGTGATCCTGAATCATTCAAATGATGGAAATACAGTGAATATTTTGTACAAAAAGATGACAATTTTCTGTAGCAGTGTTGTCAAAATGAAAATGTCTAGCTGTCTCGGTGAGAGACCAGGCAGAAGCATACACACAAGCACACACATACACAAACAAACACACACAAACACACACACACGCTATAGACTTATCCAGCTGATTTTTGCTATCGTATGCTTGAGGTGAAGCATACAAAATTCTTAAACAATCAGTTGAATTCTACAGAATACTCTTCATTCGATGAGAGAAGAGGGCTAAGATGGCAATGAGCAAGAAAGAGTAGCAACACTCTGCCCGTAGTGGTGCTCCATACACACTCAGTGTATCGAGTGAACTAAGACAAGCACCGAGAACAGAAACAACTTTAAATACAAATATGATCCACCATCGGGTTTCCTATCAAGTTAAATGTAGTGTCTTACATGCAGCAAAATCACCGAAATGTGTGTTGACTCCTAGTCCCACATAAAAAATAATCATCAAACAGACATCTCTTGAATTACTCTCTGGAAGTCTAAGTTCCCAAGAAATGCTTTCTAAATCTCAGCAGCAGCAGAAAGATGATAAGATTTGCCAGTCTAACTCATGCAAGTCTGATGGCAAATTCTGAAGTCCTGCATCAGATTTTGGGGGGTGGAGGGCTATGGCATCTGTGACACCCAGAAGCATCTTCCACTCCCCTTCCCTGCCCCTTCAAATGTGTGCTTTACACAGCAGATAAATGCTATAGGGCATAAGCATTCTGACCGACATATGAAAGTCTCAAAAGTCAAGAAATTTGGAAATACAAAGCATTGGCCTGAAAATCCTCACTTTCTTCTGGCACCATTTAAGCTGACAAGTTTACTTGACACACATACATGCCTACACACACACATGCACATACACTGGAATTTTAAGAGCAGGAATACAACCATTGTGCTAACCATTCTCACATCACTAGCAAAATGTGTTCTAAGTCCATATTGTACAGCATACTTGAAGACATGTAGATTTTTCCACATCATTTGGTGACATTTTACACAGTTTAATTTCTGCTCTTCCTTGCTAGACCCTACCTTTTTTTTCCCCCTTTGCAAACATTCCGCCAATGGGATTTCCTATAGTGTTTTACCCTGGGCTCAGATCCTTCCTTTCCTTCAGCATCTATTTGCATTGCTGCTGCATAACTTTGCCGCGATGTGTCCGTCTGTCAGATTTTAGCCTCCGCTGTTGAAACGAAGAGGACGGAGGTGTTCAGCTGCTGAGGAAAGAAGTCAAGTTAATAGAATAGGGGCAAGCCTATGGGGGGTATGAAGGGGAGCCTTCCAACTACAGGGAGAGGTCAACATGGAAGACTCTAGAGAAACATTGTCCTGCTCAGGATGCTCCATTCCTTCAGTCTCCTCACAAGACCAGGTGAAAGGCAGCTTTTAAGTGGGAGGGGGTGAGGAATACAATTGAACCCCAAATTGGTTTGAGCTCACTATTTTTCTAGCTATCAGTTCTGAGGTCACAGTCACTAAAACTGGAAACTTAAAAATGACTTCAAAAAGGCAAACGCTAACTAGATTTCACACTGGATTTCATTTTACTTGGCATTACAGAAAGAATGCAGGTATTAAATAGACTGTTTCCTGTATACAATAAGGTTAATTAGTAGTGAGGGATGGAAAATCAGTGTAGACATAACTCTTTTCGACAGGTATCAAAAATAATCCCCTGATCCCTACAGACCCCAGCTGCATTGAAAGAGGAGTAATATAAAAGATTCTTTAAGCACAAAATTTTCAAACATTCTCCAGGTGTCCACGGCACCAGTTAAATAGGCCCTGAGCCCCCTGTGCACGGGCAGGCTCTGGCTCCCATCCCTGGCTCCAACTTCAAGGCACAGCTACTCACACTGAATTTTGAGGTGCTGCATAAAGGACTCCATACAAAGCGGCCGGGATTGCAAACGGGAGACAGACAAGAGAACAAAAAGAAGAATATATTGCAGCCTGAATGGGACTTCCCTAAGCTCCTTATCAATAAGGTTAATAAGGGTCTATGCAATTTACTGATCACTATGATGCAACAACCTCCTCACGCTCCAAATCTCCACATTGGCGCTGACTTTTAATGCTTTTCTCAGCCAATCACACAAAAGGGCCTTTGCCCGCACCCCAGAGAATAAACTCCAGTTCATGATCCTGGCCTCTATAAAATCTCTGTTCCGTTCTTACACTTCTACCTGCCCTAGTTAAGCAGATTAACAGTTATTTCCTAGAATTTGATCTATGAGGTTCTTTGTAATTGAAGCTGGAGTATTCAGATATTACACAAAAATGTATTTCTGAAAAATGCATTCCTTTTTCCCCTGGTTTAATTTTGTTATCCTCAATCATATGCATGATATTAAAAAAATCCAAACTTCTATCTCCTCTATAAAATACATGTCATATCAAAAAGGTGACAAGAGGGGGGAAAAGTAATTAGTGAGTTCACAGAGTTCAGTAGAAAAGTTAAAATGGAGTAACACATTACTTTTTATGTTAAGATTTCACAAGACAAATCTTGCCTGTGTTTTAATTGCATGTGACCCTGGCAGTCCTACTCTGAAATGAAGTGCCGTAAAATTAAAGATGACAGACGCTCAAAACAAGTCTTGTGATCTTGATTAAACTACAAAGACCACACTCTCTCTCTGCTGCAACTCAGATATCATGGGCTGTTTTATTTGGGGAATTGCTTCATTAATGCCTTCTTTGACTAGACATGTTTATTATTTTTTAAAAAACTGAATATGGTGATATCTTGCATAGCTGAATAATTCCAAAAAAGCAAGTTATAAATGAGGAGTGTTTGAATATCCTGAAGACCTCATACTTTTATAAATGCTTACAATTACATGTCTATATAAAATATATTTATAAATCATAATGATATATATATAGATAGATGTGGGTACATGTGGATATATATGCATATATCCATCTTTGAAACATACATTACCTATTCTAATCTAGGGATCTCTACTGTAGCATGAGAAACAGAGCAATTAATCTATTATAGTTTCTCATAGCCATGTGCTGTTTCCCAGACCAACAGAATATACAGAACTCTATATTATTCTATAAAAATGACTTCTGATAAATACTATTTGGAATTTTAAACTTTCCAGGCATAATCTAAAAAGAGAACTGTATTTGAATCTCACCAATATTTCAAAATTGTTACCAAACCATTCCACCTAAGTTATATAAAACATAGAATAGATGATTTTTAAATCCCACTTCTCCCTTGTCTAACAAAAGCAAGGAGTTGAGAGGCAAGTCCTGGTTTTATTATACTGTGTCTCTTCCTTATGTCCCCACAGGCCAGCTAGAGGTCCCTGTTTGGGTCTCAAGCTCTCTGGAACAGGTCATTGTCCTTAACAGGAATCAGTGAGATTATTCATCTCTAGGGTCCCCTATAGTCTACATTTCTGTGATCCTGTTATCTTGTCCCATTTCAAGAACACTATTTTCAATTCATATATTTCATTTTAGGAAACAAAAAGACACTCTATTTGTAATACACAATGGCTATGTGGGTGCTAGTATTCAATCAGTATATATGGATTCACCCGAGAGTCAAAGCTGGGAAATCTGGTTTCCAGAATCACTTTTTCATTGCGTATTCATGATTCCAGGCAAGTCTCCATACACATCTGTCTCAAAGTCTTCAAGTTCAAAATACATATGGCAATTTCTCTCCTCTCCAACAAAAAGGGATGTTGTGAAAATAAAATATAATAACATATTAAAAACTCTTTGAAAAGTATGACATAATGCTTCCTAATCAGTATTATTTTTACTACAATTATTCTATCAATGGCCTTTAGTAAACACAAAAGACTTTTGCATTTACAAGCCAAATGGCCCTTTAACTTTAATAATGTGCTTTACAAAGTCTACATACTTGCCTTTAAAATGAAATGTTTGTTCCTGTATATTTTCCCAACACTATGTCAAAATCCTTAGGTGTGGACTATGTCAAGTCTTTCACATGAGAGATTTTTATTTGCCAGAGGAACTCAAGATTATGAGCATAAGAAAATGTTTATTAGAACCTAATTATAGCCGGGCTCGGTGTCTCAGCCTGCAATCCCACGCTTTGGGAGGCTGAGGTGAGTGGATTGCCCGAGCCCGCGGGTTCGAGGCCTGCCTGGACAACTTAGCGAGACCCATCTCTACAATAAATCAAAAAATCAGCCGGGCATGGTAGCGTGTGCCTGTAATTCCAGCTACTCGGAAGGCTGAGGCGGAAGGATCGTCAGAGCCCAGCAGGTCGGGGCTGCAGTGGCCGGGAGCGGCCACTGCACTCCAGTCTGGGTGACAGAGTGAGACTCCAACTCAAAAAAAAAAAAGGAACCTAATTATATTATGCTAAGAGAACTGCCGTCACATAGACTTTCAGTCTCTCTGTACCTCTGAGTTTATCTCTCTTCTGTGTCTCTCTTTATCTTTTTCTGTGTCTGTGCCACACCCCCTGTGTCTGACTCTGTCTCTATTTATCCTTGATTCCTACTCTGGCATCCAGAGCAGGAATCTTAAGCTAAGATTCATGGTTCCCTGGACCCTTGGGCTTCAACAGACATGTGAATTCAGAATTTCATGCTAGATTTTTTTTTATGTGCATTTTTTCTGGAGTCCAAGTCTGAAGTTTTCATCATATTCACAAAGAAGTCTGTGACTAGGAATTACTGTGTGAAATTTATTTATCAATACTGCTACCTTATGTCTAAACTGAACTGTAGATAAGTCACCTGTCAACCAAATCCCAAGTTCTACCAACTCCTGAGGAGTCTCCATGGCTTTCTGTCCAACTGCCTGACAGTACAGGCCGTTCCAAAAAGTTAAATTTAGATCCAACAAAATCAATTAGTCCACATTCAAAAAATGATGATTAGATCCTTTGAGAAACTCCCTTTTAAAACTGATTAAAATGACACATAGGAGCGAGCACCCATAAATTTAAGACTTTACCTGTTACTCCACAGAGGATATTTAGTGTTTTAAGAATAAATCCAGCAATAACACAAGTGGTCCATTCTCACAACGCCCATGTATAAACTGTGCCAGACACATGTCTTGTGCCTGCATGGTACTTCTACTCCATTAGCTGACACAAATCAAAGGGAATGTCATTGCTTTTAATAGGATTACATAGCACCCAGTAACAAGCAAGAAGACTAGCTTTAGACTGAGTAACTGGCCAGTAATTTGGATGTTTAACTAAATGATTGGCTGCCAAATTGACAGGTCATCCACACTGAACTAGCTACTATTCCATGAATTTTCATGACTAGGATCACAATGGTTCATTTGCATGTGTGAAATTCCGCTGTGAAGCTGGCTTTTGAACTGGCTAGCTCAGCCAAAGATGTGTTTCAACATTCCATGCATTAGTGCTCTAGAAATACCATCACATGAGGGTAGCATAGATCTTCCCAGCCCCTAGTATGTAAACACAGTCTATAACTAGGAGGACCAATCAACACAGATGGTAACAACCAGAATATAAAGAATACAGAAAAAACTGGAACATTAGAAAACTAAGATTAGCAACAACAACCAAAAAGTGAGCACTTGAATGAGAAGAGAAAAGTTTAAAGCCTTCAGGTCTCAAGAAAAGTTGGGGATTTGCATGAGAACATTGCTAAGGGTAACTTCTTACATAGCCAGTATTGAGTGACTATCTAGGCACCCTTGTCATTATTATCACCAAACAGTTGTGATCCACCAATTGTGCATAATACAGTAGAACAGATAGGAGGGCAGCAAACACAGACCCCATGAAACAAAGCCTTTTCCTTAAGGAATTTATGATATAGTCATGGATGAAAAGATAAGAGGCAAAAAAATCATAATAACCTATGCTTATTAGCAGCTTATCAGTTATCTTGCAACAATTCTATGATTTAGACAAGAATGCAATAAATGTTTCAAAAATGAAGAATTGTAAACTTAGAAAAGTTCCATCATTGCTCAAGGGAATAGAGCTAGGAAGTGGTTTTGAACCAGTTATGTCTACCTTTAGACAAATATTCTTAGCTCCTCTGTTTCAAAAAGATAAGAAGTGTTGGAGTATCACCCAAAACATATTTACTGCAACATTATTTATAGTAAAAAATATATAAATATTTAATAATATAAAATCAAATAACTATACAAGTGAATATTTATAGAATGAAATTTTATGGAGACATTTAAAATCAGTTGTGTATAAATACTATTGACAAGAGAAATTTGCTAAGAAAAAAACAGGTTACAAAATCATAGGTACAATGTGATGACATTATTGTTTATGCACTGTAATATGTATGTACACACACAACAAAATATTAGCAGTGGTGATCCTTGGGTTGTGAGATAGCCAGTAATTAATTTTCTCCCATTTTTCTTGGCACACCCCCAAGTTTTTGCTTTTAGCATTTGTTACTTTCATAATTAGAAAAAGCCCAACTATAACTTTAAAAATATGTAAGTGGTAATTTAAGAATATATATGATAATTGATACAGACAAAAAGTTGTATGGAATTTCAAATGAGATCATGTCAAACAAGGGCCTGAGGAAACCAGAAGAGGCTTCAGTATGGCAAGAGATCTTGAGGAAGAGTCAAGTCAAGAAGAAAGGAAATCATTGAGGCAGAGTTGTGACACAAGCAAACATCCAGAAGTGGGAATCAATAAGACGCATCTGGAGAATAGTAAGGCCAGTTTGAACGCCCATCAGAGGAGGAGATTGACTTTGCATCTTTACAGATCATCTAAAAGAAAAACAAGGATGCCTTTAATGTAACAACATTTCTAGAACTCAAAAGCATAGAGCTCCAGACGTGTCCTTTGGCTTAGAAGCCCGGTTCACGAGCCAGCTTCACAGTGGAATTTCACACATGAGAAGATAGGTAAGGGCCAGAATGTGGAAGCCCTGAAATGCCAAGCAAAAGTTGGACTTTATCCTGTAGACAGTGGGGAATCTTTGAAATTTTAAGCAGGGGGGTAATGAGGGCAAAAACCTTTTAGTAAAATGGATCTGGCAGCACCAGGTAGGTGGATTGGAAGGGAAACGACTTCATGTGTCTTTTCATAGGATTCCTTATGCTGAAATGTATATATAATCCATATATTTTATATATAATATATATTTCTATGAAGATTCTGTCTTCTTCTGTTAAGATTATAAACTCCTGGAGAAGAAAACCCATGCCTTATACACTCTGACATGTCTGAACAATGGAGGAAGCATTGAACAGTTGTTAGGGATGCTAGCTTTGGGTACAGAGAGTCCTCTGTGTGACTCTTAGCTCCTCAAAGGAGTCATCTAACCTACCTAAGCCTCAGTGTGTTCACCTGTAAAATGGGGACAGTAAGACTTCATAGGATTGTGGTGAGGATTAAGTAAGATTATGAGATTGTGTGTACAAAGCTTTAGGAGGTAGAATGAACTAATTGGTAGCTATTGTTTTAGCCGTTACTGTCATGCTCAGAGAAGTTATTTACTTGTGAAAATGATGATGTTGATGCTGGCTGTTCACCCTCTAACTTAAACACTGAGTGGAAGAGTGTAGACTAAACTAAATATAACTTAGAAATCAGTTATTCCGTGAGTAAGTTGGGCACTGGCCAGATTCAAGTCCAATGAACCTAATTCACACAAAACTCAGCAAGATAGGTGTTTGGAAGCAAAAATAATTCTTTGCTCAAGAAAAAGAGGTAGCTGGTTGACATGGTCTTGTTATAATAATAAGTGGTATCTCTTCAAGAAAAGGACCATACCCCCAGTCACCACAGTGAAGAATGATGTCCAGCAGCAGCTTTTCCAAAGAAACCGTCCAATTGAATTTCTGCTAGCTAATATTATTACAATGTGGCCTTACCTCACAGCGTGTTCTACATGCAGTTTGAACAGGTAGACACCTCCATGGCATGGATGAAAATGCCTGAGCTCTTGGAGAAATAGCAGACTCTAGATCTTGGATAGGAAATGTACAAGATGATTCTGGAGCAGCTCAAAAGACAAGGGAGTCCCTGAAGACTAAAGAATCATGTCAAAAGGTCACAACAGCGAACCTGAAGAGACTCCTACTTGGCATGAGGGTGCCATTAATTGAGCACCACAATGCAAAATAGTACAGTAGATCGAAAGATAGCAAATATGATTTTTAAGTCCAGGTCATACTATGAATAAAAGAAAGAAAATAAATGTTCACTCTCTCACGTATACAAAAAAACGAAGGTTAAGAACAAGGCAATACTCTGAAAATTGTTAGATAAAGGAAACAAATGGCATTTATTCTGACCCTCTTATATGAATGGTATTTCAGGATAGCCAAGTTAGTTGGTGGGGAAAGTTTGTTTTTTGGTTTTTTTTTGAGTTGGAGTCTCACTCCGTCGCCCAGACTGGAGTGCAGTGGCCGCTCCCGGCCACCGCAGCCTCAACCTGCTGGGCTCCGGCGCTCCTTCCACCTCAGCCTTCCAAGTAACTGGAACTACAGGCATGCGCTACCAAGCCGGCTAATTTTTTATTTTATTTTATTGTAGAGATGAGGTCTCGCCAAGTTGCCCAGGCGGGTCTCGAACCCACAGGCTCAGGCAATCCATTCACCTCAGCCTCCCAAAGCACTGGGATTACACACTCAGCCACCAAGCCCGGCTTGCTTGAATATTTTGAAACAAGTCTGAGACATTATCTTACTTCACCTGTAAATTTTTTTAAGATACCTAAAAAACTACTGTCATACAATTGTAGCATCATAAATTACACTGCCAATAAAATAAACTATATCAGAAAGAAGTGACTTTTCATGAATTATCTCACCTAACCATCCAATCAACTTGCAGAGTAAAAGATGGCTGGACACAATGGTTCATGCCTATAATGCCAGAAATTTAGGAAGCTGGGGCAGGAGAATCACTTGAGGGCAGGGTTCAAGAACAGCCTGGGCAACATAGCAAGACCCTTGTCTCTATCAAAACAAATAATAAGAAGAAAATTAGGCAGTGTGGTGGTGCACACCTGTAATCCTAGCTACTTGGGAGGCTGAGGCAGGAGGATCACTTGAGCCCAGGAGCTTGAAGCTGCAGTGAATTATGATCAGGCTACTTTACTCCAGCCTGGGCAAAAGATGAGACTCTATCTAGAAGAAGAAGGAAAAGGAGAAAGAAAAAAGACAATTTTATTTTCATGAGCAAGAGGGGAAAGGGTACAATAACTGACTACTGTTCTTAAAATGGACTTAATACCTAAGAAGCAATACAGACCAACAGAAATTGTTCTGATGTGTTGAAGTTTACAGACTATAATTCATTTTAACTTACTTAACAATAGAAAGGAGCTCTGTTTGCCTTTCTAAGTAAATCTGGGGCCTAAGAATATCCCTGCCATTCCTACCACAAGGTGACCCTCACGTGCATCTATGAAGGAATAAAGAGAGGTCACAAAGGAGGCCTATTTAATCTCAGAAATTTTCCCTCATATGATCTAATCTCTTCTTTCCCCTTAGATGAGTTATTTAAAACTTCTGCAAATAAATCCACTCTCCCAGGTGAGCACACAGTGACTTGTATAATGCCCTCTATATCAAAGAAATTGGTTTTATGTTAGCATTTAAATTCTTCAAAATCCAAGGAAGGCTGCAAAGAAGCTTGTGGCATTATAGTAGCTCTTGTTATCACTATTATTCTGGCCCATTTAAGTATGTTTTAAAGCCCACAGGTTGACATCTCAATGAATTCAACAAAATGATGTTGCAGCAATAAATGAGAGAAAACATGCATCTATACATGTTAATGTAAAATTTTATTTTTCCAAGGTCTCAAGCTCAGGATTTTTATGTCTCAATTTTTGTTTTAATTTCCTCTCTCTCATATTTTCAATACCATGGCTACAACTTTAAAAAAAAATCTTTTGTTACCTGCTCCTATTTATCTCTAAATTATGTTCTTTATCTGTCTTCATTACAGAAATCTCTATTCCTCAATCAGCACTGAAAAACAAATGCTATCTACATACTTCCAGAGAAAGCAATTTCACACATATCTCAGTATTCTGATAGTATCCTACCTGGTGGTATGAATACCAGAATTATAACACAGAAAGAGGAAAAAGGCAGTAACGTATCTTCTTCTAGACACATAGAAATGTCATTTCCCCCAAAACAAGTTTTTCTATTTTCATATCAGAAAATTTAGAGTCACCTTTTGGGGGTAAGTGAGGACCGTGGTTTAATGTCCTATCCCAAAACACATGTTGAAACTTGGTCCCCAATGTGGCAGTGTTAAGAGACAAGGCCTATAAGAAGTGATTGGATCACATAGGTCCTGCCCTCATGAATGAACTGAATTATTCTATTCATGGATTAAAGGGTTATCATAAGAGAGGAACTGGTGGCTTTATAAGAAGAGGAAGAAAGACCTGAGCTAGCTTGTTAGCACACTTGACCCCCTCACCCTGGGACACCCTGCAACGTCTGGAACTCTTCAGAGTTCCCACCGGTAAGAAGGTTCTCACCAGATGTGTACGTTTCAGCCCCCATAAATTATCTTTCTTTGTAAATTACCCAGTTTCATGTTTTCTTTTATAAGCAATAGAAGAGGGACTAAGACAGTGAGATAGATATTTTTTAAAGAAAATGGATTACTTGTTTTTGAATAGTTTATCAGCCATTTTGTTTTCATCAATGAAGTGGCTCAGATGTGTCTTTCTGACCAGCAGTCAACAAGGCTAATTTATCTCAGGGGGTATCTCTGCAGTAAGAGCTCCTTGGAGTGATTCCTGAGGTGAGTCCTGGAGAGCGGGCTCTGGCATCCCAGGCCAACGTGTGAAAACTCAGCACCAGGGTAGATAAGCTAAGTGAGGGACAAGACCCTGCATGGGGGATGGATGTCCAAACACACATAGCTTGCTTGCAAATTTGCAGCAGAGGTGCTGTTGCACTGTTTTGGAAAACATAAAAATGAAATAAATATTGAGAGAACAAATCTTGACTGTTTTACAATGCTCAGCCTTGGTTAGCTCAAATTCAGAATTTTAAAGTACAATTCTTTTTTTTTTTTTTTTGAGTCAGAGTCATACTCTGTTGCCCAGGCTGGAATGCAATGGCATGCTCATGGTCACCCCAGCATCAACCTGCTGGGCTCCAGCGATCCTTCTGCCTCAGCCTTCCAAGTAGCCGGACTACAGGCGTGCACTACCATGCCCAGGTAATTTTTTTATTTATTGTAGAGATGAGGTCTCGTCCAGTTGCCTGGGCTGGTCTCGAACCCACGGACTCAGGCAATGCATTTGTCTTGGCCTCCCAAAGTGCTGGGATTACAGGCTGAGCCACTGAGCCTGGCCAGAAGTACAATTCTTAATATTACTCATTTTTGCTTTTGTCCTGACTTTTATTCAGTATCTTTTGACAAACTCTTTTAAGGCACATGCACACGTGTGTGTGTGTGTGTATGTGTGTGTGTGTGTGTGTGTGTGTGTGTGTAAGATTTCAAAATCTGAGTATTTTTTACCCATCAAATTCTAGTTTGTTGCATGGACGCTTCACACTAAGTTGTATGACTATCAATTTCTTAGAATTTCAACTTAAATAAGTCTTTCTTTCATGGAAGATATAGATCATTGACCAAATGGATTGGTGAAAGAAAGGCAGCTTTTAAATTCCAAGCAAAGTCTGAAATGAAAATTCTAAAAGTTAAAAGGGTACATTGTGGTAAAAATGCAATAGGCAAAGTAGTACAACAGAAAATCCACCAGTTTTAGGATCAAATAAACTTAACTTTGACTGCTGCCTCTATTGTCTACTAGCTGTGTGGCCTGGCACAAGTTATCTCAAAGTCTCAGTCTTCTTACCTACAAAATGGGAACAATAATACCCATCTCACACAGTTGCCGTGAGTATTGTATGTACTAATACACAGAGAATCTCTAACAGGTAATAGGTCCTCAATAAATGACATTTGCTGGTTTTGCCACTCTTTTCTCAGAAAACAAAACAAACACTCTGGAGGAAGAGTAGAGAGATATTTGAGTTAGTGCACAGATGTTTTTCCTCCTATTTCCACATTCCACACTGCTTCCGTCTGATCCAAAAACACAGACACAAGCCAGAAGGGAGCCCACCCAAGAATCACACAGATACACACCAAATTGAATTAGTTAACCCCGATTTAAATATAAGGATATTATATTTTGTGAATCAATTCCTTAAGCTCCCCTCAGGCCACAGGTATACAGTAACTCAACTTTAAAAAAAATAAATGTTGAAATACAGTAATTATAAAGAAAAATATATTTTTTTAAATGTATCACCCCACCTAACTGCAGAATTAACACTTTGTCAAATTCACTTCAGATTTTTTAAATAAAAGAAATAAAACCTTGCAGATAAAGTTTAGGAGTCCTTTGTTTTCTACCTGAATCCTATTCCCTTCACACCTCAAAAGTAACCACTGTAATGAATATGGCATGGATTCTTCTGGAAAGTCAACATTTTGGATTTTACCACATAAGTTGCATACATAAACAGTATCTGTAGTATGCAGTTCTGCATTTTTATACTTGGATACTCTGTGTATCATTTCAGAATGATACTTTTTCACTTTTTTTTTTTTTAAGGATCTAGGCATGCTGGTACATATAGATTTAGTTCACCCATTTTAAATGCTACATAGTAATTACTTGTTTTAATCAAGAGAATACTACTTGAAAAAGAAAAAAACTTCACCTAACGCTTTTCACCAGGCTCCTCAGGACATATATTTCCCATTTCAGAATTATATGTTGCCTTTTATATTTGAGTTCCTCCATAACATTCCTTATTATAATTCATTCATTCAACCTATATTTGCTGAAAGGCATTGTTTTTGTAATGTAATAAGGAGACAGAAGAGATTAAATCATACCAGGTCCCTTCCCTCAGGTAGCCTATATTCTACTGGAAGAGACAAATAATGCACAGTTAATCAAATAAACAAACAAGGTAGTCTGGGCTTGTGACAACTTCTCCCAGAAAACAAAGACAATTATATTATGAAGATGAGGAGTGGTAATGAGATATCTGCTTTAGATGGAGTGGTCAAAAAGACAAAGAAGGCCTTTCTGAGGATGCTTACATTTGGATGGAAATTTCAAGAACAAATATGAAGGTATAACACTTGATGAGAACAGAGATGAACATCCAGGCAAAAGCCACCAAAGGCACATAGACAAGCTCACTCAAATTGTGTGTGACACAGAAGAAAGAATGGCACAAAGGGAATATAGTGAAACAGGAAGTGGTATCATGTGATCCAAAGAGGAAGGAGGGATCCATGTGGAGTTCAAGTTTTATGGTAAGTGATACTGGCAATCCAAGATCATTGTACTCAGGGGAGCTACATGATCTGATTTAGAGGTTTAACTGGTCATTTTAGCTTCTAGGTAGAGAATGAATTGCAACAGTGTAAGAATGGAAGCAGGTAGACCAGTCAAAGAAAGAAGTAATGATGATGTGAACAAAGATGGAGGCAGTGGAGATGGGAATAGATGAAGAGATCGAAAATACCTTTTGGAAGGCAGCTATGCTCACAACTATACCACCAACACAACTGAACATACCTTTTGGAAAAATTACCAAAAAGACACATGATGGCTTGACTCTGGAGGCTGATGAAGAGGGAGGAATAAAAGAGCTCTCTCAGGCTTTTGGTCTAAAATGCTAGATGTTGATGCCATTTGTTGATGTGGTGAATATTGGGAGAAAAGATGGTTTGGGCAAGAGGAAAACCAAGATTTCATTCTTTTTTCTTTTTCTTTTCTTTTCTTTTTTTTTTTTCTTTTTTCTTTTTTTGAGTTGGAGTCTCACTCTATCACCCAGGCTGGAGAGCAGTGGCACACTCATGACCACCTCAGCATCGACCTGCTGGGCTCCCATGATCCTTCTGCCTCAGCCTTCCAAGTAGTGGGAACTATAAGCACATGCTACCATGTCTGGCTAATTTTTTTATTTATTGTAGAGATGAGGTCTCGCCAACTTGCCCAGACTGCTCTCGAACCCCTGGACTCAGGCAATTCACTAACCTCGGCCTCCCAAAGTGCTGGGATTACAGACTGAGCCACCGAGCCCAGCCAAGACTTCATTCTTAAACACAATACGTTTGAGATGACTAGATGTCTACCATTCAAGAGTACATCTTGAATAGGTAGTAAGCATTTGGGCCTCATAAGAGAAGTTAAAGTCGGTGGCATAAATTTAAACATATAGGTGTTACTTAAAGTCATGGACTTAGATGAGGTAGCTAAGGAGAGAAGATAAATGGAGATAAAATGGTCCAGGATAGATCCTAGGTCACGCTAACGTTTAGAGAAGAAATAAGGGAGAAGGAGCTATTGGAAATGACTGAGAATGAGCAACCAAAAAGGTATTGAGAAATCCAGGGGAATCCGGTGCCAAGGAAACTGAAAAAGGGTGTGCCTCATGACCAGAAGACTTTTAATGGAGTAGAGAAAATAGATCCAGACTGGAGAGCCTGAAGAGTGAATAGAAGGTAAAGACACAAAAAGATAGAGCAGAGTTGATTTTTAGGAAAATTATGCCTTGAAGCACAGGAAGAGACTGTGTGGACAATAGAGGTTTTTCTTAACGGAAAAGGTATTTCAGCATTCCTATATGCCAGTGGGATCCAGACTGAAGAAAGTAATTGGTGGTGCAGGGAGGAAACAACTACAGAAATGAAGTCCTCAAGAAGGCAGCACAGAGGAAGAAATATACAAGTATATACCAAGAACATTTCTTCCAGGTAAATGGAAGAAAGACAGAGGGTATATATATAATTAGGTTTGTATGTTATTGGTTCCTTTTTTGATTTTTTTTTTTTTTCATTTTAAAGATGTGGAGTACAAGTCAGGATTGGGCGCATAAGTGGTATACGTGCAGATGAAGTTTGGACTTCCTGTTGGACCTCACTTCACCTAGATTAGGATCAGGTACCCTAATTGATGTTATGTGCGCCCCCCTCCCCGCCCCTGGCCCATTCCACCCCTGGAAGTGTCCTACAATAAGTAAGAGAGACCTAGAGGTTTCTTCTTCAGTTGAGCATGTCAAAATGTCATATTTTGGGGCATTTTTGTATTATTATTTTAAAGATGTGGGATACAATTCAGGCTTAGGTATACAAATGTTGATTATACAGGTACCCTTGTAGATGAGTTGTGCCCTGGGTCTTGGTTTCTGAGCCCCAACATTTTCAAGCTAGTTGAAGACAAAGGAAAAGGATGATTTATTTAGCCAGTGAATTGATATTTCTTTTTTTTTTTTTTTAGAAAGCAGGATTTACTGAGAGGACAGAAAATCTCCCACAGTGGGAGGGGACCTGAAGAGGTTGCCCTGAATTGGTATTTCTAAAGGGGAAAAAAATGCTTTCATGTGTTTAATACATCAAACAAGGTAAAACATAAGAGATGGTAGGTAAAAGGATGACTAAATTGAGATGCTGGAGGTGATACATGTGCTGGAAGTGAAAAAAGGTCATGGATGAATTGTGGATAAAGCCAGGTGAGAAAATAATTATTAGGAACAAGAAAGTCCAGCAGCTGTGAGACCAAGGTGTAGAGTGGGCCATCAGTGTGGTTATAAGAAGTCTCAGCAAATTGCTTTCAAAATGAGAGGAGAGAAAAACCGGGCATGGTGGCTCATGCCCATAATCCCAGCACTTCAGGAGACCGAAGTGGGAGGATCACTTGAGTCCAGGAGTTGGAGACCAGTCTGGGAAACAATGAGACCTCGAGAAAGAAAGAAAGAGAGGAAAAGAGAGAGAGAGGGAGGAAGAGGAGGAGGAGGAGGAGGGAGGAAAGGAAGGAGAGAATACAGATAATATGACAGGAGTAGCTGATAATCAGGAGAGGTCTCAGTGAAAACATGACCTGCAGGAGGAAAAGCAATGGTCTAAAAATGGCAATGGAGAGCAAGGAAGCATGCACTCTAGGTCCTGAGTTATGCGAAGCTGGGAAGAAATAAACAATCTTCAATTAAAAGAGGAGTTGGGGGAGGGTTTTCAAGGAAGACAGGTTTCATTTGAGGTCAGAAGGCAAAGAGCACATTCAGAGGAAAGGCTGCCACATCCCCGGATGTTATCGTAACCCATTTGGAGCTCCAGGCATCTGTGAACCAGTTTGGAAAGGTAGTGAACTCTATCTGTAATGAGGGGACAAATAGGAATGAGAATCTGGGGCCAATAGTGGAGCCAGGCAGCCTGGGCCAGGGTGGAATCAGAGATGTGAGGAATCCATGCTGATTGTCTCTTGGAGGAAGAGAAAAGAATGCTGAGTTCTTAGCAGGACTATTTTACACCTTTGCCTTTTTTTATTTAACCTCCACTCCCTTTTTATTCTCAGTGGATGGCCTCTTCTTATTTTACTAGGAAAATAAATACCATCTCTTCTTATTTGTATCTCTAATCCTGTACAACACTTTCCCTCTTCCCAGCTGCTAATAAAATTGTTTTGATACAATAAAAGACATGCTTCTGTTTCTCAAAGAAAACAAATTCTTGGAGTAAAAGAAACACTGAATAAAATACAAAAAATAAGATGAGCAGATTTTTCAGAAATACAGAACAAAACCTCTGTTAAGACTCCCCATTCGTCAAGAAAGCATATGTATATTTAGTCCCAGAATTTCACCTGTGCATGTACGCCATCAAAAGACAGCTTGAAACATCCACATTCTGTTATTAAGGGTGAATTCTGAGGTGCACTAAAAACCATGTAAGTAAACTTAAGCCTC
>JAPVLO010000031.1:7752500-7797500 GCA_027257055.1 Cephalopachus bancanus | reverse complement strand
TGGATGATTCCCATTTTATAAAGAAGGAAAGTTGAGGCTTATGGAGGTTAAGCAATTAAAATGACAAAAATCAGTAAGTGGTAGGATAAGGAATCAAAGCCACACCTATCCCTCTTGATACACCCCTATTCTTTCTCCTGCATTCAGCTGCCACTTGATTAGCATTAAGATAATAATTAAGATGATAACTCTTGTTTCATACAGAAATCATCACCATTTGATATTCCATATAATCTAACACGCCATTGCAATTAGAGATATAGTAAAGTCTAATAAATTCAATCAAAGCAGGGTCAATAAATGTCTGAGGGTAACAGCTAAAGAATATACATACTCCGTTTATCAACTGTTTAACCATAAGGTGCTTCCTAATTCACCTCATTGCTCAATGTCCCCATTCAGTTTCATGGAAGAAAGTGTGAGCAACAGAATTGAAGAAGGGGCCTTCAACTGCAGTGAAGTCAATAAATAAAAGTATTATATAGCCAGAAATAAATCTGAAGACGCTTCAAGTCACAATTCATTCATGAGGACTGGCCAATTCCCTCTAATGATTTTATTTCATTTTCTTTTCTTCTTGTTCTTTTTTTTTTCCCCAACTCTAAGTTTGGATCTAAGTTTGAAAAACAATACCTGTTTATTTCTTAACTAGTGGATGAAGAAGACCCATAATGATTAATACACGGTGTTGTTCACACTCATCCCACTAGGTGGTCCAGGGCCACCAACTCTGACTCCAAGTTAGCCAAGTGGCCCAGCTCTCTCTCTCTCTCTCTCTCATGGCACAGACAACGCTCCTTATAGACAACTGCTTGGCACGCTCATTTGCTTTTGCCAGGGTGTAGATGGTGTAACCCAACCCCGCCATCAGCTTAAATACAAATGACGGTGAGTTAATCATGCTATCTTCATAAACAAAGAAGACATCCATTTCCATAATATCCTTTTCTATTTTCAATATGAACATCTCAGTAGTCTTTAATCAAGTCATAATTTCTGAGTTCATTCCAGTCTCATGGGTCTCAGAACTGCGCTTCAGGGCAGAAGAGAGAATAGCTAGGATAATGTGCTAGAGGACATGGGCAGCTACACAGCATGTACTGCTATGAGTACCCCTGGCTCCCTACATTCCCTCTCTTCCTGCCTCCTCCTCTTCCCCAAAGATTGGGTTAGTGGCTTGGGTAACCTTCTGTTTCCCAATTTCCCTAACAATATTTTATCAGGAGCTTGATACTCATTTTACTAATTGCTAATTAACCAAGACTGATCCCTTAAGAATCCTT
This sequence comes from Cephalopachus bancanus, assembly GCA_027257055.1. Lineage (NCBI taxonomy): Eukaryota > Metazoa > Chordata > Mammalia > Primates > Tarsiidae > Cephalopachus > Cephalopachus bancanus. The sequence goes on along the minus strand of JAPVLO010000031.1, from coordinate 7,796,217 downwards.
GACAATGTAAGTAAAAAAAAAAAAAAAATCACTTCCTCTTCTTGTATGAAGTGTGGGACAAATGCCTTACTTCAATGTTGAGCTGAAGGTTATACATAAGAAATGTATATAACTCCTGCGCACTAAGGGAACAATTAAGACTCTCTATTAAGAGTCCATAGCCAACTGGAAATTTCAGAACCTCTCTCTGGCATACAAAAGTGCTAACAATAGCTGAATTAAAGGTTACATACCAACTAACCACAAGCTTTCAACAAATTATTGCAGAAATAAAGAACTATCAGTTAGGATATAAAACATAAATAAATAAAGCAGATATTTGCTTAATTTCTGGAGCAAGTAGATCAGTGAATATTATTAAAATGTTATCATTTATATAAATTTTAGAAAAGAAAAAAGGTTTAGGTAGTACACAAAATATCCAAATCACATTAAAGCTCAGTTATTGGTTACATATATGGTAATCATCTGTTAGAAAATAAAAATTGAATTATGTTAAACAAACTGCTCTGTCATGGAAGAAACAGTTTTGGTCAGAGCATGGTTAATCTAGAAATTCGATCAACTGAGCCACATGAGTTTCAAGATGTTATTTATGGTGGGATATTGGTTAAACTAGAACAGGAAGAAAACAAAATGGTGAGCATGTATATTTTTTTTTTTTGAAAGATACAATTCTAGACATTTTAAATCTATCACATAAATCCATCTCCTGAACAAAGTCACTGAGTATGTATGATTGTTTATTTCTGTTTTTATTAGTAGAGTGAACATAATAATGTGGAGAAGTCCACTTACCCCAAATCATTTTGCTAATCAAGTTTCACAAAAGGCCTTACTATGAGATGGCCTCATCTACAGGGCAGTCCCATGGCATGAAACCAAGGAGCAATATTTTGGCAAAGCTTTAGGTGTTTTATAAGGTGAATATAAAATATCCATTGCTGTCCAGATGATACAACAAAGTTTTAAAGCTCAAGTGAGTAGCAACTAAAATATGTTTATGAGTATTTTATATTAACATAACCCATTTTTCAATAGTTTCTTAATTTTTAAAAAAAGGAGTGACCGAATCTAGTTAATATCCATAACTTTCCTATGAAGAAGTAAAAAAAGCAGATGTCTGGATCCCCGTTGTGCCAAAAATAAGGACACAGAGAACAGAGTGTGCATGTTTTCCAAAAGAAAGCAGTCATCTTTTTTCCTACAAGCCCCAAAATACTGAGATCAGATAAATCTATGTGTACGTTGTCAACCTAGAGTACAGACTAGTTGAAGACACAGCAAGGTGTTATTGGAAACAATCCCAAAATGGAAGACACCTTGCTCTCAAGATGCCTCCAGTATAATTGAGTTTGCTAGCAAAACAAACCCAGGTTTTCTTCATTTGTCTTTGGAATGCATCCCAAAGACTAGGGCTATTTATTTTATTGCACTATAAGGGAATGAGCCCGAAAACCAGGTAAGTCAGTTTATTGTAATGACCAAAACTTCTTGAAATACTTCAACAACTGAGCCGTATGCTAAGTCAAATCAAAATCGCTCACAGAGGAAAATATACTAACAAAGGCTTCAGTTGTTTTATACTAGTGGCCTTCTATCTAACCAGCTCCTGAAAAAAAGAAGAGACAAACCATATCTATAACTACGAATCTAGCAAGCGCACATCATGAACTTGCATGCCAGGGAGAAGACATGATGAACTCCAGCTCAGAATCATATTGAATCAGGTTCAATTCAGGACATAAAATGAAATGAAAAGCCCAAACTAATTAGATTGTAATGAGCAGTTCATATGCCTTATGTCGTTTTATCACGTGTAGTAGGTGCTGTATCCCTACAGTGAATGACTTCAAGCAAGTCATCAGCTTGTACTGTGTTCAAGAATGCTAATCAGAAGGAAAAGGGTCTTTTTATGACATGCTTGAAGAAAACAAGATTGATTGTAGCTTCTTGATCATAGCACTGCCAGTGGAATGGCTTTATCTCTATTAAACTTCACTTGCGTTTCTGGAAAGCATGGAGTGTCCTAATGAGACAGGCAGAAATAAAGGAGTTCATTAGCACAAAATTGCTAAAGTTGAAATATCATGTAACAAGTTGGGAGCTGATATTCTGAAGAATATTAAGAGTCTAGATCTGAAGCTCAAATATGAGCAACAGGTACCATTTTGACTTCCTTGGTCTCTGATTCTTCCCTCGGACTACCACATAGTGTTCAGCGAATTTCCAATTCTGAGGTCCAGGATGACTTTGATTGTTTCATTAAATATCTTATAGCAAAGCCCCCCCCAAATCCACACTTTTCATAAAGTCTCAAAGTGATTTTCAGTGTACCGTGGCTTTGATGGAATAAGAGCAAATTAAGTAAAGAGAAACACAGGCTAACAAAAGCAGTTTCATTTTGTGTGTGTAAGTCATTTTGTTAGTGTGCTCTTGATCCATAACCCATCCTTTGCCAGTTCTGCTTTATATATCTGGGAACTACATTTCCCAGGATCCCCAGTCAACTGGATTTTCATGGTTTGGCTAATGGAAGGTACTGGCAGAATCTTAAAAGGAGAACAAGGGATTATTCAGCCTCCCCCCCCCTCTTCTTTGCTTTGATCTGCACCTCTGGCAATGACTCAATCTTCTTTGAGGTTCTGGCTCTGATTGGAAAAACCCCTTACTCAGAAGTCACAACTCCAGAAAGAAAGTCTCCAGAAGGAAAGGTTCTAGGGCCCAGAGGGTGGGTCTCATTTCTGAGCTCATTTCACAAACTTCCCTGTGTGTCTCTGTAGGGGTGGTAGCAGTTTCCTGCGATTTCTAGTTTCTGGGTTGCCACGCTATCACCTTGTCAACACCTCCATCATCTATATAACCAACTCCCTATGTTAAATAGCCTCTGTTTGAAAAACCTAGAGTGATTTCTGTTTTCCTACCTAAACCATGACTGATAGAATGATTTTATTTTTTAAAAAAACTTTCTTCTTCGGAATAACACTCCCTTTGAAAATATCCTCATAAGAAAATGACCAAAGGAAGAAAAAAGAGGAAACATCTCCTGAAAGAAAAATCTTTATGCAAAGCTCTCTATATGACAATTCTCCTACAATACAGGTATTTGTTTGTAAGTCTGTTGCAAGATTCTTTTAGAATAATGACAATTAGGAGTACTTGAACTCATTTGAATACCAGCACAGTTCTAACTTCCGCAGATTTTCTCCAAGTAGTTTGTTTACATTCTATTCAATTATTCCTTAATTTGCTGCTAAAATTATATTTTTGATACTCATATTCAACATCACATCTTTGATTTTTTATGCAAAACATACTAAATTTTATTAGCAGTATCTTGGTAAAATAAAATAATTGTGGAATGAATTTTAAGGCAAAAAATGAAAGAGGACTGTATTTCATGACTGTATGAGTTATGAGATATACTTTGGTTAAAAAAGAAAGTCCCCTCTTCCCTTTTTTTTCCTAGCCCATCTCCCATTAGAAAACTCAAACTAACTAGAATGGTTTTATTTGTTATTTAAAATGAAAAGAGCTGGGTAATATTTAGCCTATCCTTGATGATCCTTTCTAATACTGAATCTTTACATTTCCACATAGTTGAAATTTCCTCTCAGTGATTTGGCAAGCATAAATTATCCTTGCCCTCAAGACTCCTGAGTTCCACAAGCAGCACATCAACAGTTATATTAAAAGACTGCAGTTTTCTGATTAACAATTAATATTGGTTTTAAACATGAATATCCAGACTTGCTGGTACTGCAATTACTTTACATTTATATTTAGAAATATTAATGTTGGAGGTCCTTTGTTGCTTGCTGATGCCAAAGTGTTCATTGCCCCAAAAGCCTGCTTTGAAATTTTCTCACCAAAATTTTCTCACCAGATGTGCCCAACAGAAGGCCACCAAGGCAAATTGTCCATTGTTTCTAAGTAGTAAAGATACATGTACCTCATTTTTAATATGGAGGGTTGACCAACAAACCATGGCTTCCAGCAAACAATGAATCATCAGACTTCATCTTGATAGTAAGGATGGTTAAGTGCCACAGTTCATGTTTCCTAGCTTAATTATTGCTCCTCAACTCTCTTCATGTTATATATGCCCAAATAACATTTTGAATTTAAACCATACTTTACAAAACCAACCATAGGTTAAAGACCTGATCCACAGGGTTTTTCCCTAGGGTTATTAAGATCCAAGAACCACTTTAGATAAAACAAAAACAAAAAACAAAAAACCTCAGCCTCAGAGAAGTAAGGTATCAAACTAGTATTTCTGACACATTCTTTCTGAAAAAGGTTTTAGTGTGTTTTAGTGTTTAGTGTGTTAGGGCTACCATAACAATATACCACAGACTGGGTGGCTTAAATAACAGAAATTTATTTCCTCACAGTTCTGGAGTCTGGGAAGTCCAAAATCAAATTGTTGGCAGGGTTAGTTTCTCCTGAGGCCTCTCAATCTGGCTTACAGATGGTTACCTTCTCTCTGTGTTCTCATATGGTCACCCCTTAATCTGTGCTGTCTTTGTCCTAATCTTCTCTTCTTACAACAACACTAGTCAGAAAAGATTCGGGCCCACCCTAATGACCCAACTTCATTTAATTATCTTTTAAAAACCCCTATCTCCAAATACAGTCACATTCTGAAGTACGAAGAGTTAAAACTTAAACATAAGAGAATTTAGGGGAACACAATTCAGCCCATAATGGTGAGACTGGAGAAATTTGTCTTAGTTGGCCCTCCACTTACCTTTCTGCAAATGTTCCCCTCCCTTAGTAGTTCACTCATCCAGTATTTTAATTCTTAAAGATCGCTTACTCTTCTGTTCTACCAGAGCACCTTAGAATAGGATGTGGGATTATGACTTAAAAGACAACTAAATTTTATGTATTAACTTTTTCAAGTATATTTACTTTGAAATGGGGACTGAGTCTTAGTGTAAAAAAAATTACTTTTGTGAAATTTCAGGCACTGGCACAAACCAAGGAGGTATTTTGTGTCTTTTCATTGCTTTTGAAATTGAGTCACATAGGAAGCCATCTCAGCTGACTTAACATGCAGACTTACATCTGCGTGGAAAGTCACCTGTACTCTCCTATACTAACTGTCACCATAATCATCCAAGCCTACCTGACATTTACTTTATATTGTGCATTTATTGAATGCCAGTTGGATGCTACATTCAAAGAATCTGCTAAGTGTTGGTAAGCAGTGTTCAAATACAAATCTCCAACCCAGAGCTACTAGAAATTATGTTTATAATTCAACAATTTTTTTTTTTTTACTATTGCCCAAACTGTGACCCAGCATGACCTGGGTAGACTAATCCTGCTAGGATTACTATTTTGGGATGCCATAAATCTAAGCTGGCTATTTCTAGTCATTAAACATCCCATGGAACTTTTCATAACACTAAGGGTTATTAATCCCCAACTTCTGGCCAAATTCCAAATGGAATAATTATGTTCTGCTTACTGTACCTAGATTCTCATATGGAAGTATGAGGGACTCTTTTAATGTACCATCTCTACATTTAGACAGCAATATATAGAGCATGCTGCATAGTTTTTAACATGATAGAATGTAAGTTTATATAATTCCATAAGATGCATTCCTGATCAAACTCAATTCAGCCATTACATTTCTTCAGGATCTTTGAAATAATTCATGTGTTAGCATGCATTGGATCAGTGCTGAATGTTATGCTGTCTTAAATCCCAGGGAGTAGAACCCAGGAGTTCACCATAAGAGTCTCTTTTCTAACAGAAAAATAGAGCCTCTCTGTCTGAATTTCATTATTGCTCACATAGTTGTTTGGGAATTTGGTTTCAACTCAGAAACACAAAAAAAGTTACAGGCAACTTGAATTCATTAGGTTCTTTTGATTATATGGGAAGTTAAGAAGAACAAAAGCCTGGTCTTCCAATACACTATACCCACATGAGTAAAGTTTCCAGTTTATAGTTATAGGGGGAAAAGAATATCAATTTTTCAAAGGTTGGGTCACCTAACATTCAAAAGATAAGGAAAATGATCTCACAGAGGGCTTCCTAAAATCGAAAAGGTCTTTAAATTGGCCAAAAGTAACAGTTGCTCTTACTAAGGAAAGGATCTGGCAGGCATCTAGTCTCAAGGTCAAAGGCTGGGATGGGGAACCAAAAACACTGGCACAAAACGAGGGCAAGAGTGAAGGGCACAATGATGGAGACCACTAGCTTTTGCTAGTCTCTGCTTCCTGGGTGAAGAGGACTCTACTTTCCCCATGAAACAATCATGGAGGCGCCATGGAGCCGTATGGTGGGCTTTGCTCTCATTACCATTCAAGTGTCCTGACATCACTTGGGCAGACTGGATGAGACAATAAATTCTTTTTCAGCTGAGGTATAGAAAATATACTTTGCAAAACACTGAACTTGTTCTCTTGTGATTCTTATTCAAATGTCCAGTCAGCTGTCCAAGGGGAGGCCTGAATCTATATTATTCCACAAGGATAGAGCAGCCAAACCAGTAGGAAAGGTCCTCCAGGACAAAATGTAATGGCATCTTTTAGTAATCTCTTTTAATTCTTACCTCAAGAATACCAAATTCACATTTCCAGCCTGCATTTCTTCACCAGTTGGGAACCCTTGTCCCATGCATATGGACAGTGGGGAAACAGCAATTGTGCAGCTTCAAAATTCCATTCATTTTGAAGGTATTTTTCTCTTCCTTTGTCTTGTTTGATTACTATCCAAATAACATTTTTACATGACAGAACAGAGCTCCAAATGGGATGGATCTTCAAGTATTAGACAGATTTCTTTCTGGTCAGTAGGACAGTAAATAGCACTTCTCGCCAAATTCAGATGTAAGAAAGACCTGATCTAAATTAAGACAACTTAGAAAAATAGAGACACAAAGCTTTAAAGAACTAGAATATATTTGGTATTTTATTGTACAATTAATTCCAAGAATTTTCACCCCTTCTCAAGAAGATATAACAAACTGGAAAACTATGAAAATGTGTTTGGTGAAAGCCTAGGAATTATATTCTCATTTAAGCTGTTTCCACTTTTTTCCCTCTTCAAATTTTGAAGCACTGTCTTTAAAACTGTTACATACCCAGAAGGGTTGGCAGAATTGGGACTGGAATAAAATAGGATACGATTTGTAAAATCATCTTCATATATTTGAATAAGGTATGCTTCCCCCTCTCAAACTTACTCTGTAAAATGGCTCTTATAGCAGTTGTTAACACCATAGTGTGAATATGAGGCAATGTGCTATCTCTCTGAGTAATATTTGCATTTTGGATCTCATTTCTAATTGTGGAATGAAATAATCTGTTCCAGATAAAAGAATTTTAAGTTTAAGCCCAGAAATTATTTTTAAGCTCTACTTGATCACCTTTTTTTGGTAGCTTGAAGGGAAGACTCACAGAAAGTATTTTTTCTTGAGAGAATATTCTCTTCCTGCCAATTTTGCTTTACAAAACTACATTGTTTTACATTATGTATGTTAATCAATGCACTTGGAGACTGTAGGGAGCTGGAAGGACTTAGAGCTGGAAGGACTTTAAAGTTTATCGAATCCAATACCCTCATCCAGAGTTTTTAAAATAATAAATCTACAGCTGTCTTTAAACTGATCTTTGATACAAACAGCTCACTATTTCATGAGGGTCTTTCCCCAAATGAATCTCCATCAACGGCAAGATTAATAACCATCTCTGGTGTGTGTGTTTTTACATCTAGACATGTTCATTTTGCCCACAGATACAGTCCCTGAGGTGATGCTGTGGAACCTACTGTGGATTATGTGCTGTGAATTGTTCCTTCAATATGGCAATGGCTTTGCTTTGAGCAATGTATAATCTTTAGTCACTTCTCCTTATTGGCCAGTAGGAGACATGTATGTGACAGCAGGTTGGGGTCAGGAATGAAACCCATGGCCCATGAAAGGGCCACGTGAGGAAAATAGCGAATGTATATTTCATTAGCACAGTGTTTGAACTAGCCACAGACACATACAAATAGGCACTGGTTCATTTTAAGGTGAAACTGCTTTACCATCATTGGCCCACTTTTCAGCAAATGAATGCTAATGCATTATCAAGTTCCCAAGCAATCATTCAGATCATTAAAATGTACTAGATTCCTCTTTCTCCTACTAAAGATTGCATTGAGTGACTGGTGATATGAATGAACAACCTAATGAGTGGGGTAGAATTTATTCTTATTATTAATAGCAAACGTCACATGGGCCCCGGAATGATCTACAAGGCTTAACATTCCAAAGCTAGAGATCAGAAGTTACCCATGACATGATGGCATTTGTTTTTTAATGAGTGCATTTCATCTTAACTCATGTTATCATGTGAAGCCATGATGTCACTTAACAGTAGTTAAGTCATAAAAGGTGCCATGTTCTCATACTAAAATATTATGAGTATTTTACTAGGCTCTTGTGTCCTATAATATGAGGCAAAGAGGAAATACAAATATCTACATTTCTTTTTTTCTATAGAAGAAATGAACTTAGGATGTTTTCAAGAAAAGACTACAGTGTATAATGGTATAACAAAGGCAATATTGTATAGAATTTAGAATGAAGGAATTCAGAAAATAAAATGCAAACAATATATTAATATCTGAATCTTAAAATGCTTAAAAATCTATCTAATTTATATGCAAATTACATGTATTAGGTAATACTGTATCTTGAAGAAGTACTTGTAAGGTCATCCCCAACTTAAGTTAGAAACACTGATGTCCCAAATGTGTTATTGTTGTTTTCAATTGCAGCACATTTGTCTAAGAGGAACAAATTATGCAATATTGCACATAACCCAGAAGAAAGATGCCAGCAGTGTGCCAGAGGTCCAGAAGCACACAACCATCTCATAAGGTCTGATTCAAAGCAACTCTGAACAGAGCACAGTGTCATTTGAGAAGGGGGGACTGGTTCAAAAACTTCAGTAAGCTTCAAGCCCAGAGAAAAGTGACCCACATCTTCATTGTGGTATATCTGTCCAGAGGGAATCTGATACCAACTAACCATTCTGGAGGATAATTGCTGCCCTCCAGAAATTCCGCTGGAGGGAATTCCTAAGTCACTGCTGAGAACAGGCATCATAGTATTGGACTGCATGTTGCCACAAGATCTAGAACATGACCTTACATGTAGTAGGTACTTGACAAAATTTGTTTATTTAAGAATACTGCATGTTTAACAACTTGGTTGGCATTATCAACATCTTCATTCACTTTTATTCCAAATGCAGCCAAGAGCCCAGCAGGAGCGGGAAGGGAGGGGGGACACTTTTGCAACAAAGTGCTTAATTAGTTCCCTCAGTTAAGAAATGGAGTGAGTCATGTAGCAAGATTAGAAAGAGAATGCAGATCTATTTGGGCTAGTAGGCTAAATCTGGCTAATGGTTAATTTGGGCCATCCTCAGTATAAGATGGAGGAAAGAGATACGTTGAACAGGTATGAAAAAGATGGGCCAGGAGCACTCAAAAATGATTGAGGTCTCTCGAATTCATTTCTATCAAAGCAGTTTCATACTTTATAACTATTTGATAGAATATTACCACCCAGACCTAAAAGGAGCAATTTTTAGAGGAAGTGGAATGACACTAACACATATCAATTCAGATAACTAAAATCTAACCACTAAGCAAACCATGCTGGTTAATTTATTTGCCATGCCCAGTTTTTGCTGAGATTATCCTGGGCACGGTTCCCTGCATGGGAAATAGCAGCGGGCTGGTTTCTGCAGTGTTTACACCAGCAGTGAAGACCACTGGCCCACCCAGAACCAGGAAGGGTCTTTCTGAGAGAGACATTCAGATAGCAGTGGTTGCTAGCCCTCATGAATCATAAATAGAGTCAGGATCAGGGACCATGTTGGGTCATTCTCAGAATAGCTAAGCTGAGAAAACCTCTCAAGTAGGAGCCTGTCCTACTTTCAGTGGATGTTTTCATAAAATCAAAATGCTTTGATGAAAAGCACATGCTCCATAGCTTTCGGTGTTCAATCCTTAAAATGCCCAAACTTAAAAAAAAAATTAGGCTAAAAAATGAAAAGCCGGGCACAATGGTTCACGCCTATAATCCCAGCACTTTGGGAGACCGAGGCAAGAGAATTACCTGATCCTAGGGGTTCAAGATCAGCTTGGGCAACTTGGCAAAACCTCGTCTCTACAATAAATCAAAAAATTAGCCAGACATCGCAGCGTGTGCCTGTAGTTCCAGCTACTTGGAAGGCTAAGGCAGAAGGATCACCTGAGTCTAGCAGGTCGAGGTTGGGGTGGCCATGATCATACCACAGCACTCCAGCCTGGGCGACAGAGTGAGACTACGACTCAAAAAAAAAGAAAAGACATGATAACAGGCCTAAGTGTGACTGGGCTCGATGGCTCAACCTGTAATCCCAGCCCTTTGGGAGGCCGAGGTGAGTGGATTGCCTAAACCCATAGGTTAGAGACCAGCCCAGACAACTTGGCAAGACCTCATCTCTATGATAAATCAAAAATTAGCCGCGCGTGGTAGTGCACACCTGTAGTTCTGGCTACTTGGAAGACTGAGGCAGAAGAATCACCAGAACCCAGCAGGTTGATGCTGGGGTGGCCATGAGTGTGTCACTGCATTCCAGCCTGGACTATGAAGTGAGACCCCAACTCAAAAAAAAAAAAGGCCTATGTATGCAGAGATAAAGATAAATTTTGAAATTCAAACCCAAATTAAATTGAAAAACTCAAGTTGTAGCGTTTTCCCTAAATAAACACATTAATAGATGTAATCTGATGGACACAGTACAAGTGCTCCTGCAATAGCAATAACACCAAAGAGAATTAGCATCTAATTCTGTAAAAGTTACTTGAGTATTTAAGTAAACATCTCATCTGTTAGTGCACTTCATTCTGAACCAGGGCTTATTGGGCAACTAAATGGTCAATGCCAAGATACTAGTCAAGAGGATCATGAGAAGTACTAGTGGACTCCTCTGGCTAAACTGGAGATAGTCGCAATGCCACTGAAATGATGTGCACATGATTTTGCAGAAGTAGCATCAGCACCAGGCGTTTGCAAATGTGCTAAATTCTTCAAAACTTTGATGCAGGCAAAATGTTTAAGGATAGAAATAGAAAACTATGCTATAAACTAAAAGCAGCCTTGCAAGTAATTACATGCCCACTTCTCAGGGTGATAAATTACACTTGCTCATGCTTTTTATACTTTCTCTATGACTTATGAGAAGATTATAGGTAATCTTTTTCTTTCCATTGATACTAGTAAAGTTGCATCAAGGCCGTGCATGTCAGTCTAGAATAAAACAACATTGATTATAATCTGGAGCCAAAACAGGTGGTGAGAGAATGTAGCAGCTAGGATGTTAGCCTGAAAAATAAGAAGGATGGGGGGTGGAGCAGAGAATCACTGAAGACCAGTTTATGCCACTGGTAGTGCAGCTGTGAGAAATAAAACTCAACTGTGACCAAAATTGCAACTGACAACCTGAAGACAAATGGAGGACCAGAGACAGACAGCTCCTTGAAATGGCTTGGCACCCACAAGTTTAGGCAGAGCACTGTGCAAGGAAAATAGAATGCAGATGGGGAGATAGGCAGTGGAGAGATGGAAAAGGAAGAGACTGCAGGCATCAAGTCCATCAGGTGAACTTTAAGGTCAGGTGGTAGGCACGGGGCTGTTAACTGCTATAGATGCTCAGGACTAGGAATTGAGAAGAGAATTGAGAATTGAGAAGGAACCTGGGAATTGAGAAGGAATATGACTTTCTCCCATAGCTACACAGTACATATGCCTGTGACCTTCTCATCACTCTCCCAGGTGAATTGCAGTTTGCTCCAAGACAACTTATCCCAGCCCAAAGATTTTTTTGTGGTCATGTGTGCTTTCGTAGTGACCATGCCACTGTGAACCTTCCAAGCAAGGGATCACTCTTGAAAAATCACCCAAATATGAATTTTTTTGATATTTTTCTCACAATTAACAATTTCTGGAGGAGTAGGGGTGTCTTCCCCTTGCTAAGACCTCTGCTTTAGTCTAGATTTGTCTAAACTTGGACTGGCAAAGCCATATCCACTATGTCTATTGTTTTAATACAAAGTTATTCCAATGACTTCTCGCTGAGATTTTGCTAGCTTTTTAACAACTACACTATGCTCTTGGCTTATATTGAGTATGTCATCAACAAAACCCCTCAACTTCTTCATCTTTGCTACATGATCAGTAGTCTTCTTTTCCATCTTCTGAAGATATCCATGTGGTTAAAGAAGTATTATGACTCAATGTTCAAGTATGACCCAAAAAAGTAATGCAAAACCAAGAGACGAAGCAATGCTGAACCTAAAACTTTAATAAATGACAGTTGTCCGTTATCAAAGAATTCTAGATACTGTTTGTTCAGCTTACTTCCATCTTACTGGGGCAGAGATAGTCCAGGCTGGGGAGGGTTAGAATGGCATGAACATGAGTGTCGGTGGTCAAAGAAACTGAACGTGTCTAACAAATGGCAAGGTTTTCAGTTGGATAGAACATAATCTATTAAGATGAGAGGAAAATAAACTGGAAAGACAAACTTGGACGATATTTTAGAGGATCTTAAAAATTAGACAGTGATATTTTGTCTTTACTCAGTATGCACTGGAGAGAAGATAAAGATATTTGACCAAGTCAGTGACACGACAAGAGAAACAACTAAACCCATATAGCCACCAGACATTATAAAGCAATTCTTGCAGATATCATCTCATGAATTAGAACCCAGCTTTAGAAAGATTGGCCCAATGAGGACATGAAAGACAGAGTCAAAGCAAGTACAGGCAGAACCCAGAGCCAGGGGAGGCCATGTGAGCAAGTGTGATTTTCAACTAAAACATTAGGAAGCCTTTACCAGAATAGTGGCGGTTAGAATAAAGAGAAGAAAAGCCATGATACAATAGACAATGGAGAAGTGGTGACTGGATGTGATAACTGACTCTATGTGGAAAGCAACAAAGTAGAAGAAATCAAACATGACCACAATATTTTAATTTTAACTAGGAGAATGGTAGCTCACTTTATAATAGCAAGAAAAACATAGCAAGAGAAGTGGAACTTTTTATGATGTTGGAAGGCGATAGATTGGTTTTAGCGGAATTAATATGCATGTATCCCTTGGACACCCATATAAAAAGGTTTCAGAGCAAAGAATTGTAAATGTGTGAGTAGCACTTGGGAATCATATTGACATTAGAGGTACTGAAGACATGAAATATCCAGAAGAATTATAGAAATAGGTGAAAATTCCAGATGAGAGGTAGTAAAAGAGAAGTGAGGATCTTAAGAAGCAGCAGCAAAAGAAATAAGAGCTCCATCAGCAAAACAGGAAGAGAACTCATATCAGGATGTGACTAAAGGCAATGAACAAGAAAAGAGTCTAGCAGGGTGTGTGGGTTAGCAGGAGGATTTGACGCTTCAGAGAGTCAGTAAGTGATACAGCACGTGAGAGGCCTGGACATGGACCAATTACCCACAGTGGCACAGGCCCTCTAGTGGAAGTTGGAATTTAGAATTTGACCTCTTCCTGACACTAGGACAGGCCTATCTATGCTGGTGGCAAGTTCATTGGAGAAACAGAACACTGGTGTGGTTCAGAGATACAGTTGGCACTCTGCAGAATTAAGTGTCCTGCCGCATAATCGAAGAGCAAGTGATACTGAGAGACCCAAAACAGGTAGAGCTGTGGGAGGCACACGCCAGATTTGTTCATCTACTAGGGATTAGGAGAATCCTGGTCATAAAGCCAGAATGCAAGTGTGGGATCCTACAGAGGCAGTATCAAGGCAGAGTCCAAATATTAGAGGACAGAGGATTCTAGGCAGATTCCAAATCATAGATTCTAGTCAAATGAGGAGGCAGAAATTTGGAAATTATTAGAACTCGGAAGGGGGAAAAATGTCAAGCCTAAACCGGGCTTGGTGGCTCAGCCTGTAATCCCGCGCCTTTGGGAGGCTGAGGTGAGTGGATTGCCTGAGCCCGCAGGTTCGAGACCCTCCTGGGCAGTGAGACCTCATCTCTACAATAAGTTAAAAATCAACCGAGCGTGGTAGCGCGCGCCTGTAATTCCAGCTACTCGGAAGGCTGAGGCGGAAGGATCGCCAGAGCTCAGCAGGTCGAGGCTGCGGTGGCCGGGAGCGGCCACTGCACTCCAGTCTGGGCGACAGAGTGAGACTCCAACTCAAAAAAAAAAAAGTCAAGCCTAAAAGATCAGCAAGAGTGACTAGGTGCTTAGTATCAGAGCACTGGACTAGAGACATCCAAATTTCTACCTTCTATTAGGATGGTCTCTGGAATCTGAGGTGAATTTAAAGCTGCAAGGGCTTCCAGTGGACACAGTTATGAAGACTTTGGACTTCAGAAGCTGAATCTGGCAATGAGAATGTCTTCAGTAATAAGGGCTTCAACCAGAATGTGTTGATTCTGGGAGCTGGTGTGAAAGATAAGTTGCAAGGCATAAAGAAATGGGTGAGTGAAAAAGAACATAGCATGGAGACACAGCTAACTGATGAATTTTGCACTGACATCAAGAAAGAGAAGCAAAAAAGTGGCAACGCCAGAGAGAGTTTTCTGTTTGTATATCTTTTTTTTTTTTTTTTTTTTTTTTTTTGCGTTGGAGTCTCACTCAGTCGCCCAGACTAGAGTGCAGTGGCCGCTCATGGCCACCGCAGCCTCGCCTGCTGGGCTCCGGCGATCCTTCCGCCTCAGCCTTCCGAGTAGCTGGAATTACAGACATGCACTACCATGCCCCGCTGATTTTTTGATTTATTGTAGAGATGAGGTCTCGCTGCCCAGGTGGGTCTCGAACCCACGGGCTCAGGCAATCCACTCACCTCAGCCTCCCAAAGGTGCGGGATTATAGGCTGAGCCACCGAGCCCGGTTTGTATATCTCTTGGTAATAAAATAAAACTTCCATAAACAGAAAGAAGGAACCAATGTACATAGGAATCATTCATGAAATTATGGGAGCCCCCAAGGTAGAAGGAAGAGAGTGATGAAGGAGCACACAAAGGGTGTGTTGACCAAGAGCCCTTCTGAAGTTGCAGCCTCTAGAAAGAGCCCCAGAGCAGCAAGAATATTAGACCAAGAGTCCAATGGCCTATGTTTTAGTCCTCATTCAACCTCTAGTCTACTATGTAAGCCTAGACAATTGCTTCTTTATCTCTGGGGATCCATATGTTCAGGAATAAGGGAGATAGCTTAGATTCTCCTAGCTTATAATTGATCAGAAACAGGCAATCATAGAAATATGGAAGGGAAGAAGTTGATTAGAAAGGAAGATTTGGGCAACTTCAATGTTCTCAGTGAGTTAGAACATAACCTGGTGATGGTAATGGGGGGGTTTCAGGTGGGGTGCTAGAATAAAATGAGAATCAGCTAAAGGGATGTCAGAGCACAGAGGCCATGAGAGACTGCAGTGCACAGTGGCTGAAATCTTTGCAGCCCAACCACCTCTGAATTCTGGCTCAGTCACTTGCACAAGTTATGGAACCTTGGACAAACTACTGAATCTCTCTAGGCCTGTTCCTCATCCATAAAATGGGAATAATGGTTTCCTTATGATTTTTTTTCCCTGAGAAGTTAAGGGATTAATGAAGAAATGCAATAAGATCATGTATGTATAGTATATTGCCAGGCCTATCAGTGTGCTCACACAAGCTCATTATAGTTTAAATAAATAAGAGAAGGACAAAGCATGCATAGTAATAGAAATGCATAGTGACTTCCAACTGCTAGAATTTCATAACTTTCCCTTATGCTGTCTTCATCCTGAAGTGAGAGTAGACAAGCAGTTAAGGAAAAGACTTCATACTATGAAGGAAGGAGAGGAGGAAGTTAAAGTGTTTCTGGAGGGCATCCAGGTATGCAACAGAAGGACTGACCAGACTGTCAGGGAAGAAAAGCGAAGGGGTATTGAACTGGGACTGGGAGACTAAAGGAATCTGAGAGTTCAAGGGCCAAAGGCCTGGGGAACGTGAGGCTCCAGGTCAAATGGGATTGGGTGGAGCAGAAGACTTGGGCGATATGTTCAAAGAAAAGAAACACAAAGTTCTAAGCGTTGTAAGGACTCATAGAGAAAAGATAAGAAAGAATGAAAAAAGAGGGAGGGAGGGAGGGAGAGAGGAAGGGAGGAAAAAAGGGAGGAAGGGGGAAAAGAAAAAGGAAGAGCAAGAAGCAAAGGAAATTTCCAGAATGAAAGACAAAATGCTGTGTTTTCTGGAAAAGAAGAAATTGGTGTTGGGGACAGACTGGATGCCACTGTATAATGTTTTATACTTTTTTACTACTTTGCCACCTATATGTCTTATTAGTTAAATCAAGACATTGAATAAAAAGGAAGTAGTAATAAAACAAATACAAATAGAAGAATTGGAAAGGAAATAGCTCAGAGAATGGCTTGGTCCTCTTGAGTCCTACTCATGGTGGAAGAGTAGGGGAAGTCAAGGGTTCTGGAGACTCAGAAACCAAGGGTCCTAACTGGGTGTGTTTGTCTCATCTATAAAAGAAGAAATTGGGGTTGGCTGAGCTCGGTGGCTCAGCCTGTAATCCCAGCACTTTGGGAGGCCAAGGGGAGTGGATTGCCTGAGCCCCCGGACTCGAGACCCACCTGGACAACTTGGCAAGACCTCATCTCTACAATAAATAAAAAATTAGCCGGGTGTGGTAGCGCGCACCTGTAGTTCTGGCTACTTGGAAGGCTGAGGCGGAAGGATGGCCGGAGCCCAGCAGGTCAAGGCTGCGATGGCTGGGAGCGTGCCACTGTACTCCAGTCTGGGCGACAGAGTGAGACTCCAACTCAAAAAGAAAAAAAAAAGCTGTAGGGGCATTTCACGTGTATTTTTAGTGATGATAATAGAATAACTATATAACTTTGCCTAGTGAAAACCACCATCAACATTCATTAGCAATTGCCTCAATTATCATAGTTTACAGAACACTTATTTAAGTGTCAGGCACTGTTCAACACAATCTTATTTAATCCCCATCAGAAGACCTTATGAGAAATAGACTGTGATTTTGCACCTCTTATAGCACAGAGACGTAACCTTCTGTCACTTGACTATATGGTCACTGAGATGGGCATTGACAGAGCTAGGATTTAACTCCTTCAGTACATGTGTTTAACTGTCACATTGCAGACAAATTCAAAGTGGAGGAAATTGTCAGAAAATAGTATATTTTTCATGCAACAGAAGATGCATGAATCATAATTATTTTTCTCCTAACATTCCACTTTGTGAATACTACAGTCTAGTCTTCCCTAAATAACTTCCTATATTAGTTTGACATTTTAGAATCTTTACTAGAAGAATGTGTTTGGGAATCCAAGGTGGGAAAATTAAAATAAGATGTTAACCTCAAAGAATGGAACAAAAGTTGTACAAATCTCAGTTTTCTAAGCATAATGCATATTGAAAAACTTAGCAATAAAGTCCTAAAAAATGTAATTGTAGCTTGGTAGCACTATTAAATATGTATACTGTGGTCTTTTTGACAATTGTATTAATCCCTTTACAAAGCCTTCAGAAGTTCCATCACAGAAGCATGGATGCTGTTTTGATCTATTTATTACTCTTAAGTGTTCAGAGAACTGTCCCTATTTTCTAATTAACACTTTTAAAGATAAAAAGCCATGTATTAAATCAATCTGAATGATGGTTGTTTGTGAATCCCACAAGATAAGGCAATTTGCATGTTCACTTTGTACTTCCAAACTAAATCTGCACATCTCCAAAGCAGCCCCTTATAATGTAAACCTTTTGTGAGTATTTGTAACTTGAAAGAAAGTTTGGCCTACTACAGAAGCAGTGCCAATTATCTAAAGGGCTTCGTTACCAAACATGATTAAGATACAAAGATATTGGGTTGTTATTTTATATTGTTTGCTGTGGAGTTCGAGGAAACGACTTTTAAGCATCCAGGATTATAGATTATTACCTTTTTATAGGGAACTAACACAACTCATTTCCCCCGACAGTTAACAGCTTTCAAAAGTAGCCAGTTGTCACTCACTTGGGGTAAAATTCCTTTGATATGAATTAAATTGCTTGCTGATGAAATGCACCTTTCAGCGACCTGTTTGAGTTTCAGCTGATGCTACAGCACGCTTCGTGATGTGAATTCCAGCATTAGTGCTAAATCACAGTGGTGATTTGTTATTGGATTTTCAGGACTGATGAGTCAGCACTGTAAGATGTTTACCAAATTAAACTTTCAAGAACAATGGCACTTCTCTCATTAAATAGAAACCTTTGTTGCTGTTACAGACTATTGTTTCCACATGGTGTGGTGTGACGTGTTCACACTTGGGGCTCTCATCAGATAGGGTTTCTTTGCTTTTGCAAAATCTGTCTTCGTTGGACTTTACGTGCTCAATCAACTTTGAAACCATGTGTAAAAGCCCCGTCTCCAAAATTCAAGAAAGGATCCTTTATCTTTTCTAAACAGTTCAACCTGTGCTTTCCCTTTGCCAAATAGTCCAAGAAACCAGAAATATTATGTTGTCTCGTGAAATGATGTTAGATTTTTCTCTTTTTTTCTAAAGAAAAAAAAAGCAATATCTTACATGAATTGATCTTTTATGAATGGCTCTTAAAAGATAAGACCTGAAAAATCTATTGGGGCAGTGAGTGCGACAGTGAGAATGTGACACTGACTTTTCCTAGCAAAAAGCAGAAAGTTGTTTTTTCGTTTTGTTTTTAATTATTCAACAAATATTTATTGGCTTTCCACTGAGTTACAGGTGCTGCCATACTGTTACAGGTGCTGCCAATATAAATGTAAATATGAAATCCTTGTCTTCATGGAGCTTCCTTCCTAGAAAAGATGAACATAAAACACACGCAACAAACGCATAAAATAATGTCAGTTAATAATTTCTGTAAGTATTAGATATTTCCACTAAAATTCAAGTGATTTAAACTTCAGCAAAAGCAAGCACACTTAGGTCCGTTTATCCCAAAATCAATTTTGGGTTTATTTTAATAAGAAGCAGTTTCTTTTGTAACACAGCTTTCTGTTTCTTAGGAGCCCATGCACAGTTTTCATATTTTAGGTTCATTTAAAAATTCAATCTAATCATATAGCACTTTCTAGCACTTTCTATTCTGAATCGAAATCAAAATGATCAGAGAGTGTATCATTGCTGACTATTCTGGGCATGTGTAGTGTGATCCAACCCAGAGAAAGAGCAACTAGACAATCTTTTGAGGCCTTGTCTATCATATTATCATACAGTTATCGAAATCATAATTTTGTTCTTTATTGTATATTGATTATAATAAGACTAAGTATGCACAAATAAAACATATTAGCAACTTCAATCCTGAAGCAATGGATTTCAGCATTTGCCTTTTGTTCTTACAGCAAAACACAAGACAAATGATGTTCACACACAGGACAGAGTTCCATGAGCTTTTCAGGATTTGTGCAATCCGCAGGGCATTAGCTATACCTCCACCCCACCTTCATTCACTCAAGAATGCAAATGGAAATATCAATAGTGAGAATGACATTATTGTAGAAATAACCTTGAAATGAAATTATTGTAGAAATAAACCTGCTCTTGTTTATTTTTAAGTGTCAGTTGAAAACGACTATTAATCACAAAGTACTTGTGACCCACCTTGCAAAGAATCACAACAAATGTATGTGTCCCAACAGTGCATTTAGAACCACTGACCCAAAGCGACTAAATTCTTCTAAAATTAGATAATCATATGTGCTCTGAATTTTTAAAAATTCATTACGTAGTTAAATACCAGTAAACAAAGTAAACCAGTGCCATAATTTAAACACTTAATTTGCTTTATTACCAGAGACTTCTTTCTCTCTTCATTACTAAAGATTTGGTGGCAGAAGGGGTAGTGAGCTGGTTAGCGCTTCCTGAAGCAGGCACTTCCTTTTCTCTGCAGCCTCTGTGTCTTTCAGACCTCCATTGACAAGGTGTTGATATGTGGAAGTAGTTACCTCAGGTCGAATGTTCTTGCAGCCAGGCCGTGAGCATTCACTTCAATGGAAAGCTCTGTGGTCCCTGCCAGCTCCTCTGGTCCACAGATGTCTCAGGATGCAGCCCCACCCTTTCTTAGTCACAGTACTGGGATTTGCAAAAGATCAGCACACCAGAGTTGTAACCAACCTTAAGGTGGACTTCAACAAAAGGTAGGGAATGCGTTGGCTTCAGAAAAGTACTTTTTAATGTTTGATATACTTCAAAAAAAATGTTAAGAGAATTCCTTCATTTCCAATTCAGGTGGGACATTTTGTTCTTTCTGTGAATGAGTCCTTTGCTTATTTTTGGGTAAATGTGGTTTTACATATCCTAAGTTTAACCATAAATCCTTCTGAAAATGCAAACTGAAAGCACACTTTCCTTCTCATTAAATTCCATTATACCAAAAGAAAGCTCTAAGTATAACTGTAACAGGATCTAAGCAGAGTTGTAAACCAGAAGTACAGGACTGCCTTGTAAACAATACAACATAAGAAACTTGGGAAGGTCTGCCTCTGCGTTCTGCTTCAACAGGCAATTGCTGTGTGAAGGCAGATTTATACATTAGGCTAGATGCCTAAACCCAAATGGTATGACTGTATAGCCTCAGAGAAGTTTGTATTATTATTATTATTATGATGATGAAACATGTCTGATAGAAAAGAAATCATTTTATGGCATTTCTATAGAATAATGTGACTGCTCTTTGATAGGCAACATCCGTGGAGCTTTGTTTTTCCACATTTTAGTGAATAAATGAAAACTTTGTCAAATTTAGGACTTCCATGGGCATTATGAAAAACTATGGCTTAAAGGAAGATTTTAAAAATGCAACAAGGGGGAAGAAAGTATGAGAGAAAAAGGAGAAATAAAGGAAAGGGAGAGAGAATAAAGACAGAATAAAATGAGCACAACTGAAGAAGAGAAGGAGCAAAGAATGAAAGAAGAAAGGAAGAGAGGGAGATTAAGAGAGAAAAAAATATGGAAGTTAAGTACACTGACGGGAGAGTTATTTACACACACTGAATTTTCAGAGTGGATCAGCAAAAAGTTAGAAAGCACAGGTGTCTCTGTAATTGTGATACATTGGGAAAATTCACACTGTTAAATGGGCCTCAAATTCTCACTTCTACCTGCGTGATACAGAAATATACTGTTAGTGCACTGGGCTGTAATCCAAAAGATGCCAGAATCAGTGCATGAGGAAGGAAGACTTGCAAGATTCTGCTATCTTATCCTCCTCTAGTCTCAAATCAGACAATTTGTGCATCTATATTTTATATGTTATTAGTAGGTTACATTTGTTGCATGTTTGGATTGGATAATTTTATGAACACGCTACTACTTTTATAAGAAAAATATTCTTGAGACATGATAAAGATTCAGTGTTAAATTTTTTGTGTAGAAATGGTTTAAAGGTTAAATATTTAAATGCAGACCTTGAAAAATGATGCAGAGGGAAACGGTTTGCATGCAGGCTAGGATACAGGTCTTGGAAGGAACTCTAAGAAGGAAATATAGAACTCAAGAAGACATTTGTCCCCTCCCCACTCAATCTTTTGCAACATAAACGTGTAACAAAAAGCCTAACATCCACACTTTAGATTAACTATGCTATGGGAGTATTTGCTTTATGAAATTACTCTTTACTAAAAGATATGCCATATCTGAATGCACTAATCATCCTATTAATTACAAATTTATTTCACACTAAAAACTGTTAGTTTTATTGTAAATGTTTTCATTGATGGAGACAACATTGACAAAAATTTTTTAATCACTGTAATATTAGTTTATATTGACCACATGGTTAGAAATCAAGATTTCTAAGAGCTTTGCCTAACACGTATACAAATTTCAACTTCTACAAGTATGAAGTATTTATTATTTTAGTTCTTCATTCATCAATCTCTAAATGAAGAAAATATAGAAAATGTATGTATTATGGATTTGCTTGTCTGCACTCTATTATGGAGCAATCCTTGCCCACATTTAAAGATTTATTTAAAGAGAATTTAAATTTAAACAGATTCATATGCACGTGCATACATAATGGAAGAAAGGAAAAGGGAGGGAATGTTATGGAATTTCCTTTCTATTTTTTTCTGCAAAACACCACTTCTTACATGTATAGTTTTAGGGACATTCTTTTTTAAACAGATATTCTTTCTTTCCTCTTATCAGTGTAGGACACTAAGAACAAATGATGCTGGATTTATAATATTCAGGGATTTTTTTTTTCTTGGTGTTCATTCCTACTTAACCACAAAGTTACTATTGTAGCAACATGTTGGCCTCTCACACAGTCCAAAAGTAGTTACATCTAAATTCCCAAAGAAAACAAAACTTTGAGACACCAGCAGATGCTGTTGTGTGAGGGGCACCAGGTCTGGGCTTCCAGGGTAGCAGGGAGGGCTAAAGGGAAGTGATGCTTTGATTCTTTTAATCTGGTTTGCTAATGCATCTTTGCACAATTAATTCATGTCTAATATTTCAATGCATTTGTAAATCCTCTGAGGGTTAAGTAATGTCATTACTGTTTTGTGGTACACTATTGTTATGCATATATACCAGTTTTGCCCAAAATTCCCCATTACTTCCCTTCATTAAATAACAACAAACTGTGAGGGATAGTTCTGCATCAGCACTTTAATTTCCTCATGAAAAATTGGCCTTCTTTCTTTTGGGTTTGTGAGCACCCGAGCCAACATCACTCATGCCTTGTTATATAACAAAAGGAAATAAAGGCAAACTTGAGCAGTTATCTGGCTTCACTTGCTTATTCTGGATGCCATTTTGACCTATACAATTCAGACTATGGGCATTGTTTCCTTATGTCCCTATAAATGGCAGAACAAGGCAACTGAATGCACCAATCTCCTAGCTCTAGCTCTAGCTCTTTGCTGAATCCACCTCTGAGATTTAGCCAAATATCCCCACTGGTTTATAGAACGACATATTCCCTTGCTAAGAAAATTCTTACTGTTCCATTCAATCTCAGTCTCTTTTCAGTTTATACACAAATCACAGCAGCTAACAGATATAGTGTTTTCCTGTGCATGTCAAAGTTGCTAGTTGCTTCTTTGAAGGGCATCGGTACACTGGCATCCCAGGTACCTCCCTAGGGAGAGTTACAGAAGTCTGGCTACTATCAACACTGTGTCCTAATCCTGCATATGAGTATCATATCTCTCGAACAGGTGCTGGAACCAAAGACCGAAACCAGCTATTAACTCTAGCAGCCCTTTTCATGAGATAATAAGATTTTAGGCAGGTTTGATGAAAATTTTGAGATTCACTGAATTGATAAATGTCACATAAATGAGGAAAGTAACTGAATGGTTTACGTGTAGATCTGTCATCAATAGAGCTGTAGATCAGATGGCGATGTGAACATTTTTAGCGCAGCTCTTCCCTTTCTCTGCTCAAACGCACCAAATGAGGCACCCATTTGCTGACTAGAAATTCACAGTTGAGGTCGACTGATGATGCAGTGCAAAGAAGCCTGTTCTGTTCCTCTGCTCATGAAAAAGCCATGCCAACCCTCACCTTTAAATAGCTACATATTTAATTATGCGATATTTAGAAATAAAGTTCATTCACAGTTCACTAATAACTTGTACCCACCTAAGGGGGGGGAGAGAGAGAAAGAGAGAGAGAGAGAGATTTAGCAATCATCAACACTAAAGTGTGGGGGGGGCAGGTTCAGTGCCAGGTTGCAACATAAAATAAAGCATTTATTTAAGGGCAAATTATAATAAACTAGACTATAGCAAAAACATACTCTTTTTTTAAAGGGTGATATTATTTTTCTGTTTCACCGTAAAACCTTAGGAAGTTATGGATTAACTTAAGCAAACAGAACAAAAACTGAACCCAAAGAAGGTACAGTAGCTACTTTCTTGAAAACAAAACAATCTTTTCGTTTCTGCCATTTGTCTGAATTCTTCCTCCGGGCAAGCTGGACAGCTGCACTAGTAGGTTTTTTAGTCATGGGTTGTAAGCCCCACCTGGCTAGATTTGTTTAGCAGACAGCTGGCAGAATTAAATAAAAAGAATGGGACACAAAATGCTTCCCAAAAAAAAGCTGAGAGAATACTTTTTGGATGTTTTAGCCTTTTGGAGGTTTATGGTTCTCCCTCTACTTTTTCTTGCCTATATCCACATACTACTATATGTGAGCATATCTCATGGATATTTTCTCTCAATTATAACTCCATAGCTGAGGTAAGAATGCAACATAAATGAAAACATCAAGTAAGCATGTCTTAAACGACTTTTTTTTTAGTTAGAAATACCAATTTGCAGTTTATAAGTCCCCAAGAATGACATCAGTTTTAAATTACCATTTTTTATTTCTGCATTTTCTTTGCTATTTTTTAAAGCCAATAAAATATATTTTCTTCATCTGGAATGTTCTTTCTAGCTTAAAGATAAGAAGGAGTCTAAATTGTGGGAATGGCATCCTTCTGCATCTGTTTCTCTCACAAACCTATCAAATATCTAATTTTTGGCATGACTGCTGACTCCGACAGGGGATGACATAAACCAGCTTTGTGGTTACATGTTTCACTTTTAATCTCATGGAAATAAAAATCAGCACTGAAGTGTCCCTTTACATGTGACAATTTGGGACTCTTTTCCAAAAGCCCAGGCAGAGGGGCGTTACCCTGGTCAAATTTAACGCACAGCATATGCAGAAGCGTCGTGCATTTTTATGCTAAAGGCACACAGCAAACCTGCCTTCCATAGAGCTTTGTCCCCCCTCTGAAGCATGAGCCACAAACAATGGGAACTGTATAACTCAGTGGCAGCAAGATATCAAAGAATGATGGAAAATGCATGCAAGAATGGGGAGATGAAGTAGCTCACTTAATAACCAAACATTTCATCTCTTTCCATAAATGCGACAGGACTAGTGGAATATTTCAACTATTGTGGGTTCACTACTTAGCATGGGAGAATCCAGGCTTTTCGTTAAACACAGTAAATATAGTACGGAAGGTTGAAAAAACCCAAAATGCTTTGGATATGATCCTGATTGGAAGAACTCCATGAAAATAGATTCCAATTGCTTATAAATGAGCAAGGGGTGGGGGACATGCTTATTTTAAAGACAGCATGATGGAGAAACATCAATGCCCAACAGCCCAGCTAGCATCTATGAACCATGTATGCGATGTAGTACCGTGAACAGCCACTACAGCCAGTGTACGACTTCTCAGAAGTTCAAATCTATTTCCATAGCCCACGGAAATATACTTAATATTAAGGACCGGGGTGGGGGGAACCTCTTTAATTCATTACCTAATACTTGCTTTTCAGAGTAAAAACCTGATTTGGCCCTTCTCCACCCAGCCCATACATCGCTCCACTCAATGTAGACTTTGCGGAGCCAGGCATGATCTTTTCATTGCAGAGGCCTGATTCTCTCTAAGCACTGATATCAATATCATACATTTCAAATACAAGGGAGGCCTGGGCAGGCTTAATCCCCTGAGCCCAAGTAAACCGAGCATGGTCTCCAGGGAGGCTGTTGGCATAGAGCAAAAAGACAGTGTTACTGCTTATGCTTTCACGTGGTTAGCAAATAGGTCCCCATCAAAGACTAAGAAAACAGGCATGGTGAGAAGAGAGCAGTGAGGTCACTCTAGGCTTCTGTCTGACCCTTAAAGACAATCCAATCTTGGCCATCATCTGACAGTGTTCTATTTAGTTTGATAGATACAATTACACCTATCTAGCCAGATAATTACAGTACTATGCATCTTCCATGTATTGGTGGCTTAGCAGAATTAAAAGCTAGAAAATCCTTTTGTGTGTGGTTTGGGGCTTCACTTTTCTTCCCTAATACAGATTTCCTCTCCCCCTTTCTCCCTGCCCAAGGAAAAAAAAATCCCTGTAAATTGTATATTCCAATCTGAATTATTTTGTAAACGTTTCATATGAATCCATCAAGTCTACCCTAGATCAACTTCTATCTCAGCCAACATCTTTATTAAAGAAAATTGATTCTTGTTTACATCTTTCAGGAGGAGGAATCATGATGAATTTTAATAGGATAACCCCCTACTGTTAGAAAATCTTTCTCTGTTGGCTATGAGAGCTTTGAAATTCATAAATCAGAAGTAAACCTGTTTTTTGGTTTTTTTAATTTTTTTAGACAAAAAAAAGATTTCTACAAGTTTCAAGCTCAACCTTAATAATTGCTCAACAGCCATATTTTTTCTTGTTTTCATCACCCCAGTGAGCAGTACGTTATTCTGATACTTTGTTAAAAGACCCTTTAATTGCAAATTGACCTTCAATTTTTAACAGAATCGCCCACCACCAAGCAGTATTTTATTTCTGGATGAAAATTAATATCATTTCTTTCTATTTTAGCACACATAAGTGTTTAATTGGGGATGGTGTAGACTACTTAGCAAAGTAAATATTCCCAGGAGGAAAAAAGTAGTTCTCTAAATGTTAATTCTATTCATTGAAATCTACGAGAGCAAGAGTGTTATTTTGGATAGAGGTAAACATATTGCTATGGGAATACTGTGGTACAAATTTCATAGCTATCATCAAAGATATCATCATCATATCTCATATTTAGCAACAGAAAAGGTACTGCATTATTCGTTGGGTCAAGAAACTACATATTCTTGGGAAGATGTTTTTTAATTTCTGGAGTTCAATTTATAGCATAACAGAAAATCACTAATTTCTTTTCCTACCTAGAGTTTCAAGTCACTAATTTTACTAATACATTAAATGTATGTTTTCTACGCTTAAGGAACCAAAGCAACCTGCAGACTCTGTATATTTACCTAGGGATCACTTTCCTGGTGGTGAAATGTAACCAGCTCTTTTGTGGAATGGAGCAATCACTGGGTGCCAGTAACACTATGCTACAATGTGTAGAAAGAGAAATAAAGGCTAGCTCATCCGAAGGAAACTACAGGGGAATTTTAGAACAGCAGAATGCAATTATCCAAGTTGGAATTGATCCAGGACACCAAAGCGAACTCTAAAGGTGGGTAAATTGAATAGCATTCCTCCTCAACTGCAGGACAGGCAACCACATCTCTGACAAGACTGGTACTTGTCCTATGTATTTGTCTTTATGTTGTGAATACTACTGACAAGCGCTGGCCACTGTTATAAGAAATGGAGGGTGTAGAACACTGGATCTGAATGGAGGGCATCAGATCTACTAATAGGCGCCCCTCAGCTGTCCAAAAAGTAAAAGTAGACATTTTAGAATCTGTTTCAATACAATTTATTTGTCGGCTAGGCATTCAGGGAAACTGTATTTTCCAGTTCCTCCTACATCTACATGTGATCACATGACTGAGTTCTGACCAATGGAATGTGGGTAGAAATGTATACTTAACTTCTAGCTTGACCATGAAATATCCCACTTGATCTCTCTCTCTCTCTCTCTCTCTCTCTCTCTCTCTCTCTCTCTCTCTCACACACACACACACACACACACACACACACTCTTTTGGAAGTTTATGTTACAGTAGGTAGAGATACCTAATATGATATCCATGACAAAAATGAAATTCCTTCAAGTTCCAGAATTAAGAAAGTTGAAAAGTTATTCCATTAAGCAAAGATGTGATAAGTCTTACACTTTCCTTCATTGCTTTTGGGAGTGTAAACTTTTACTAGTGTTCTGAGGTGAAAAAAAATAGACAAAATACATTAAGCTGTAAGAACTTTATATAATTCTTATGCTTTGACCTAATAAACTCTACATCTAGAATCTAACCCAGAGGAAGAATCAGAACTAGTGACCAATGTTCTTGTTCCTCAGAACACTGGTTATGATACTAAAAATATCATGTCCCATTAATGTCAACAACAAGGAGTAAACTAAACTTTGGTTACACCTTGACTAGAAGATATTTATGCAATCACTAAAAAGTATATATCCAGTGAATATTTTAGTCATTTACTTATTCAGTGAGTTAATGTTTATTGAGTGTCTACTATGTACCGGGACTTATTCTAGGTGCTGAGGATATCACAATGAATGACAGCAAAAAGTCCCTTTTTATGTGCATACCTTTGGTGGGTAAGACAATGTACCACAAATAAACAAATTAATAAATTGATACCCATAACAAACTGGAAAAATGCTCCATTGAATTTTTAAGAAAAGAATGTAACATTCAGGAATGCTATGTGCACTATACATACACAGGCACACAAACAAATATACAGAGTTAGAAAAAGCTAAGAGAAACGGTAAAAGTCTTAATGTATCTGCATATGTATGTAATTTTTCTAATCATAAGCAACTCAAAGTTCATAAGATATAGAAATGAGTTGCATTGCTGATGTCTGAATTTGCAATATTAAGTGCACAGCCCCTCTGTGGAGGGATCCATTTACACAGAGCACAAATGTAACTGGGAAGCCAACCAGCAACCACTTCTCAAAAGAATTTTATTGTTACAAATCAAGTAACACTCTGCAAAGTGATCTAAATTATTTAAAAGAAAACACTATTTCTTTTTCAAAAATCTTAAAAAGAGGGTGATGAGTTTGGATCGAAGCCAACTGCTGGTGCTGATGACAGAGGTGGAGAGAAGGCAGCAAATGCAGAGCAGTGATGGTGGAATGGTTTTCATGGATGCTGAGGCACAGTCAATGGGCTCATCATTTTCCTACCCTGGAAGTATCACAGAGTAACTCGTGGAACCTATTCTGCCTGTATTCCAGAGAGTGGGAACATTACTTATTAAGGTAAAAAGTAAAGACGTGTTAGTGCTCCAAAGTGGGCACTTAAATTTTCTGTTATAATTTACTCTGCTTTCAGAGGTGACATCTGCTGTGATGAGATGGGTGAATGTGTCCATTTTTCATATGCTCAGTAGGTCCACTCACAAGTGTCAAGTGTCTACCAAACGCCATAGGGTCAACAGTGAATATTTCTGGGCTGGGGAGGTTAGAGCTATTTTTGTTTTAGTCTTTATACATTTCCACTTTCTTAAAATTTTTCTAAAGAGAATATGGCTTGCTATAAAAATTAAGTAAAAGCAAAAATACATACATATGCAAAAGCAAAAGTGTACTGCTATCCCTTCACTCACTACGATTGTAAATGAGAATGTTTACATGACTAGACAATCACTTCCATCATAACTTTACATTGCACCTGCACAGGTGGAAGTGCCTTCAATGATGTCCGGTTGTTGGCCCAAGTCCATGTTGATCCCACTAGGCTATAACCTGGCAGATGAGCTTAGGTAATGCCTTTGGGCTCTGTGCCACACCCCCTGAAGACACACAATTCCTAAAGATGTTTAGACTCCTCAAAGAGTGACAGCGACTCCCCCATTCACAAAACCCTATACCTTCAAATGAAGTCTGCAGATAGCATTTCAGAAGCAGCCTATTTCCATAGAGATGGAAAAGAGAGCTTGTTCTTAACAAAACTCAACAACAACAACAACAAAATCTCAGAGGTATTATACACACACACAGAAGGGGATGCAGTCCTGGACATATCCCACCAAAACTCACTCTGCTGGCAACAGTGGAGAGCTCTGAATCAGAGGATTGGAAAGAATCTAAGTAAGACAACTAGTCCATCACCCTGCCTCCAGGCAATTTTCCAGGCAGATGGGTATTTATCCTGTTCTTAAAACTCTCCACTGATCTGAGGGGAAAAGACAAGGGTATTTATATCCATGATGTTTTCTAACCAAATGTGTAATATTTGCCACCTACACCATCTGCAGCAGTTCAAAATGTAGTAAGATTGAAAGTGAAACTCATTGATCTCAGGAAAGATAATGTAATAAAAATATTTTGTATTACATACTATAATTTTCCCCAAAGCTTTTGATGAAGAATATGTAAAATGACATCAGTAGTTTAGTACAAAGAATGAAGCATTTGTTTGGCAACTGACAATCATTGCAATTTCCAGAATTCAAATAGGACAAACTCAGTTATTAGTCACTGCTCTTAGCACCATTGTATACAAGTAAAAACCAAGATCATCAGCTCACTCTCTGGGAGTTCATTTAGCTATGCTTTGTTCCATGGCTTATAACCACAGCTCACCTGTCTCTCAATTTGGCATCCTCAATCACAAATTGTTTAAGAGAATATAGATAAATTTGCAAAATTCATGTTTTTGAGTTGGTAGAGGGCATCCTTTTTCAGGCCTTCTAGTTATGAGCACAATTATTTTTTACATAAAATAATTCTCCATTTGGTGTTTGGATACAGAAGTGAATTTGAAGATCTGACTAGATTTTATAAAGAACTTCCCAAACCCCAATCCCTTAATCCTCTTATTCACAGACCCCATTTCTTCAGATTTTTTAACTTGAGCTGTTTAAGATTCAGCAGGTCACTTTCCCTGATGCCCAATACACTGACAGTGCTTAGCAACCTCTAGGGATTTGATTGCTACTTGGCCAATCCCAGGCTTCCTCCTCCAGCATCCTTGTTTCTTTATCTGGTCTCAGCAAGACAAGCCAATATTCAGATATTTATCCTTGACATTGGATGGTGAGGAATGATGTCATCTCCACCCTGACAGGGTTCAGAACTCCCAGGGACCACGGTTGTCCCCAGTTTTTGTGCAGGAACATGGTCAGGCCAATGAATATGAGATGGATCTGTAAGAATCCTGCTCTGTGGACAAGCCTACAGGCACACCTGTGATAGCCTTGTCTCCAGCAACCAGCCCTTAGCTGCAGGGGTCATATAACAGGCCTTTCTCACACTTTGACTGGGCTCATTGCTAGAGGCACTGGAGGCAGAGGGCTCTGTCTCTTTAGGAAATTTCTTTCTTTCTCAGAAGTTCTTTCCTACTAGGAGTTAGTCTGGCATTCAGAGATTATCCTACAATAACGTCAGCCCTCATCTTATTGAAGGAACCACAATTTCAGACAGAGGTCATGAAAAAAAGTTTGTTTTATAGGCTCTGTTCTCCCCAATACAGAAAGTTGGTGATAATGGCCAAACATAGGTATGTATCAAGCATGCATGAAATGACTAGAAAAAGCTATGGCAAAACTTCTCCATATATGAGTTCCCTTGATTTTCTACTAAGCAGGAGGGGAATTAAATAATTTTGCATCAACTATAGTAGTCCAGTGGAAAGAGAATTTCCCTGGTTGTCTAGAGACCATCTTCTGCCACTTGACACTGGTATAAAGTAGGTATAAATTTACTCACATATAAGACATAGTTCTAGAATATTTCTAAGATAATCAAAGTCAAAGAAGCCCTGGCTATGTGGCAATCTAAGGGCATAGATTGGGCCACGATAGGAAAGATAGGAGCTGGGGTATTTTGTATCCAGTCTACCGAGATAGTAAGTGTAAGGCCAGACCAAGCCAGCATGAATATTTAAAAGTTATGAACAAAGGGTGGGACACAATAGCACCTTTACTAGAGGAAAGTGGTTCTCAACATTGAGCAGTGCCTGAATTGTCATTCAGAGAGGTTGATGGACAAAATAGTAAAAGTAGGACCAGCCCTAGTCCATGGGCCAGCAGGACGTAAAGGAAGAAGAAAGATCATGGCCCAGTTGACTGGGGTGGGAAGTTGGCCTCTGGTTCCAGAGAGGATTGAGAAAGGGAACCAGAGTCAAGGAACCAATCCAGCACACAGTCAGATTAGAAAGCAATCACACTTGGAAGGCAAAAGGTAGAGAGACTGAGGCCTGCCTGATTCCTACAGGTTGTTAGAGAACTTCATCTTTGGAGCCCCTACTGTGCACACACTGTGCTAGGTAGTATCACCAACATACCTCATTCATCTCATTCATGTACTATAATAACTCTCAGAGGGAGCCATTGCTGTATACTCTAGGGGAAAAAATTAGTCATTGCAACATTTCTCAAAAAATGCTCCATGGACTAAGAGCTCTAAGGCTAAATAGATAGCTTGGAAAAAAAAATAGATAGCTTGGAAAATGCTGTATACAATAATCCCTTCTTTATACGCTTAAAGAATCGCAATGTACATTAACAGCTCTGAGATGTCCTGTGTTAAAGACATTTTTAATGTTAACAACACTTTTCTTATTAACTTAGAATTTCTAATGAAACTACCTCCCTTCCACCCCAACGAATACGCATGTATACTTGTTCTTTCAGAAATAGTTACATCTTTCTGACTTAGTGTTCTAAGGAATAGATTCTGAAAATTTATTATTAAAAAATGCATGTGCTTTGTAATACGAAGCAATAAACAAGTGTAAAATCTTAAGACTGTGGTCAATTTATGCTGGTGGACACGAGTTAAGTGATGGTATCAGAAACCATTAATGAAATCACAGCTCTTCAGAGCTTGATTTGGTACACATCTACCAAGACAATCATCTTGTATGGCTGAAGATCTAAATTTCTGGCATGATACAGACTACAGATGGGGGATATATTTGGGTTTATAAAAAAATATACAAAATGAATGAATGAATGGGAAAAAGTAGAAACAATATTCTATTCCATCCCTGTAGAATAAATTTTCATTGGGGGGGCAATAAATTCCTCCCACACTGTGCTCAAACTGTGGCACAGTTCTGCCAACATGGGCCTCCCATCATAATTGTGGGCTCACACAGTATTTTCACTAGAAAGTGTTTTTCTCTGCCAGCCCCTTTCAAACTGAGAATGTCTCTTTACAGGGATTCGCAGATTTTTCTGCAATCTCTCCATCTCCAAATCAGTAACTTGTACTGGTACTGTCGTCTCTGCAGGAGAGTTATCCCCTAGGCAACTGGGTGTGTATACTTGTTGGAGTGAGGGAGAAGAGAAGGTGGTCTCAGAGGAAATTTTGGATTAACAAGTAAATAAATAAAAAGGTAGTTTTAGTAAGGAGCTTCTTAGAGTCTTTAATGTGCTGATGTGCACTGTGGTTTTCTAAGAACTGGTCAAGGAGGACTGGACATATTATATAGAAGTTTCTAAGCCATAAATTTTTCCACAAAAGTCTTTGCCCATGGAGCATTTGTTGTAGGAGGCAGGGAGTGTGCTGCACTGGTTTATCTAACTTTCCTTAACGTGCTTAGCCATAGCTACCCTTAAAGGGTAGTGTAAAGGATGAATGAGACAATGAGAATGATATTGCCTAGCACAGGCTCTGTTGGCCAAAGTCATTCAAAGCAGAATTTCAACAAATAATGTTTCTTAATAACTTGCAACTACTGGGGAGGCATTACGTTTCCCATTTTGTGAATGGAGAAACCGAGGTTCACAAGAGTTGAGTAACATGTCTTTCAGTCAAGCAGCCAGGCCTATGGCTTCTACCTCCAAATCCAAAAAGTGTTCCCCTGTGTCATCCTTCTGGTCCTTGAGCAGGTTTT
Organism: Cephalopachus bancanus; assembly: GCA_027257055.1. Lineage (NCBI taxonomy): Eukaryota > Metazoa > Chordata > Mammalia > Primates > Tarsiidae > Cephalopachus > Cephalopachus bancanus. The sequence goes on along the minus strand of JAPVLO010000031.1, from coordinate 7,762,847 downwards.
ACCCACATCTCCATCATTACCTATCATGATATCACACCCACCCAGGAACCGACTTTGCATGAAGTCCTCTGACAAAGCCAAGTGGGAGCCTCACGTCTGTGAATTCAATTCTTTTGAAGGCGTGTGATCAGAAGACATGGGCTATCCAATTCTTCCCACACATGCCACTTCTTAGCTGGCCTATCACCGGGGGCCTGTGCAGTGTGGTCTGTTTGAGGCCAATAATCATATCACCATTGTAATGAGTGGCAAATCCTATGTAATTTACACATTAAAAGGAGGCTGAGATGCATGGAAAAACCCAGCCCCCATTTGTCTAATGAAATTAAAGCTCTTAGCCAAATACTGGTGCTGAAAGAAATGTTTGGGAAGGGCTCTCCCGTGCTCTCCCGCCCCTGCCTCTGAAGAAGAGGGTGAATGTTCTTTATTCATGATCCTGCCTCTACCTAAATCACTCCCACAATGGGACCTCTAAACCAAGGGGCCCTGTCTGGGAGCATGATTTACGCATAGCTGAGGCCAGGCGAGGTTTACAAAGGCATTATGACTAGTTATTTTCAATGACAAATGACAGGAAAAATAAAGCAGCATAGATGCTCGGTGGTTTGGCAGGCAAAGCACTAAACTGCCCCCTGCCTCCTCCACCAACAGACATAAGAGAAGGTTTTGAGCCATACCTGATAAACTAATTATTTAAGATATTTTTCATATTCGGTGGTAACTGGACATTATCATAAAGCAAGTGTGAATGATATAACCCTTGGGGCAACTGCACTGAGCATAAGCTCTGAAATGAACCATGGTCCCAAGATAAGGCAAGAAGAGGTGACTGACTCTTCCCTTCCATGACTGTCCCAATTCTTATGATTTCTACTTGGCTTTGAAATTCTACCTTGTGTCATGTTGAAGAGAGATAAAACAAAACAAGTCAAATATAATTGGATTTAAGTCTGAAAGTCAAGAATCCACCATGATGAAGCTAGATGGTATACAAGATCTATTGTTTGATACACGAATGGTAAATACATAGACATAACTTTAAAATGTTTGGGTCTAAGAATATGAGTGGAGGCATTAAGGCAATAATCTGAGTAGAATATATAGAAAAAAATATAGAGAGTATATGAAAAAGAACCAGAGTGTAGAGTAATAGAAAAATAACTAATAGTCTTTACCCTTGGCTTAAACAACTACTGAAAAGCAAACACATTTGAAAAAAAGAATGAAGTGCACACACTGCATACACCCACACACTTGAACTAGAAAAAAAGGGTGTGTTGAGAAGTAGCTGTCGCCATTTTCCTTAGGCTGTATAAAACTTTACACAATCCAGACACTGTCTGATTCCAACTTCATTTCCTACCACTCCCTCCCCACTCACGATTTATTCTCTGGCCACATCTTTTTATCTTTCCCTTAGTCCCACCAAATTTCTTTCTGTTTTGAGGCATCCTCTGCTTGTCTTATTCCTCCCCAAGATCCTCACACAACTAGCTCTGCTTCATCCGAGGAGATTATTGTGGGTTCCAAGCACATCAGATCAAATACATTAAAATATACTCACGTTGCATATTAAGTGGAATTTATTTCAAATGATAACAGTTGAGTTGCAGTTGATTAGTCACAATTGACATTTTGTGTGCATTTAAATAAATATTATTGGATTCAATTTTTCAGTATTCTTTTTCATAAATTAATACCAATAACATTTTGCAGGCCTGAAACACTTTCACAGGCCCTTAAAAAACTCCTGGCCATAGGGGTTATGTCTATAATACCTAACAGATAAAATAGGTCCTGCCCTCTTCATTCCGGTTCTGTTCACATGTTGTTGTCTGTTAAGAAAAGGTGTTTTTTAATTACCTATTACAAAATAACCACTTAGTCCATAGTTGATCATTTTTTACTATCACTTTTAAAAACTTGTTTCCTGCTGCTAGCCATTCACTTGTTCAACTAATATTTATTGAATGCCTACTATATGCCAGGCACTGTTCTAGACAATGGGAATGCAATGGTGAAAAAGTCAATTGTCTCTCTGATCTTATTAAGTTTACGTTCTAGCAGCAGGAAACAGACAGTACACATTCAATATAGTATAGCTTCAGATTATGAAAAGTCTAAAAACGTAATGGCAGAGAGTGATTGAGCATGGAGTGAGAGGTTGTTTTATAATGGGAAAGTCCTATAACAGAGTCCAAATTTAGCAACAAAAACTTTTAAACGTAAATTGGATACAGTTCATGGGACAGAAGAATGTGGAACTCCCATGAAGCTTCAGATAGAGAAGTGTGTGACAGTATCTCCAGCTCTCAGAAAGAGAAACCAGAGACTGTGATATGAGCCAGCTTTAATCATCCTCAAGAAATCGCTTTGTCTTTACAAAATCTTTAGTTAAACAACATCTCCTGATGTTGTGATAGACAAATGAATCTTATGAAATTGTGAGTTATAATTCTGGGATCCAAAGTATTTAAACCCAGCTATTGCGTAATTCTGATTTAAATCGTTTGTGTGTTGTGTTAGTTATTTTATCTGATTTTCTCAGTAACTTCATTATATAGGAAAGAAATACATTATCCCTGTTTTGTATTGAAGAAACAGATACTCAGAGAGGTTGCTTACCTTCTTTAGTTAAGTTAGGTTAGAAGCATGGCAGAGTAACAAACAATTCCAAAAGAAAAAAACACAAAATTTGTTTCTCCATCACACAAAGTTCGCCACCAGTTGGGTATCCTCTCATGGCAATTTTCCTTGCAGTGTGTAATGGTTAATTGTATGCATCAACTTGACTGGGTTACGGGATACTTGGAAAGCTGGTAAAATTATTTCTAGGTGTGTCTGTGAAGGTGTTTCTGAAAGAGAGTAGTATTTGAATCAGTAGACTGAATGTAGAAGACTCACCCTCTTCAAAGTGTGTGGGCATCATATAATCCCTTGGGGGTCCACCCGAATTGGGGTAAAAAGTCAGAGGAAGGGCAAATATACACTCTTTCTCTTTCTCCCCCCCTCACCCCCGAGCTGGAAGGGCCATCTTCTCCAGACATCCCTCAGACATCAGAATTCCTGCTTCTTTTGACCCCAGGCCTTATACCAGCAGCCCCAGACTGGTTCTCAGGACTTCTGTACTGGACTGTGGGTTATACTATCAGCTCCCCTAGTTCTCACGCCTTTGGACTGAATTACACCACAGGAGTTCCTGGTTCTCCAGCTTGCAGACAATGTATCATAAAACTTTTTGGCTCCCATTATTGCGTGAGTCAGTTCCCATATTAAATCTCTTCTTTTATGTCTGTCTATATCCTGTTGGTTGTGTTCCTCTGGAGAACTCTAATACACAGTGGCCCAGCAATCCAGGCTGTTTCTATCTTGTGGCTTCTCCTTAACTTGAGACCTTCTTGTGGATTGAGGAGAGGACTGAAGAACTACACAGGAGGGTTTCACTGGTCTAGCCCAGAAGTGACACAAATCATTTCTACACACAATTCACTTTCCAGGACTAGTCACACAGCCCCATTTAAATACAAGGGAGCTGGGAAGTACAGCTGTCCGTGATCTCAAGAAAGAAAGTTTTAAAATGATTTTGGTCTCTGTGAGTGCCCAAAATCAAACAGCAAATAAAATGAAAAAACTAAACTTTAGCTCAGATCTAATACTGAGCCCAGTATTCTTTTCATGATTGTATCTAAGCTAGGAGGCAAGGATTAAATTGTTGTTGCTGTTGTTGTTGTCGTCTGTCTGTTTGTTTGTTTGTTTGTTTTCCAGGGCCCAGAATATACCTGACATATGGAAGACACTCAAATAGTTGTTATGCTAGAAGGAAGAAAGGAAGGAAAAAAGGGAGAGAGGGAGGGAGGGAGGGAGGAAAGGAGGTAGGAGGGGAAAGAAAACAAAAAGAATGGGAGGAAGTGAAAGAGGAAAGGAGAGAGGGAGGAAGTACAGAAGATCATTATTCTTCTTAGCTTCGGGATTGATTGATTCTTTGATGCACAGTAAAGGACAGATATAATGCAGTCATTAATTTCCATCCTCATCGTGTCTTTTGGCAGCATTCAAGTAAAAATGTAGAGACCAGGGCAGCCATCTTCTAGTTTTTAATGCCTTACCCATTGCAAATGTCTTTATCTATGAAAGAGAAAGAGAGGGAGAGAAGATTAAGAAACGAAAGAAAAGGTTACATGGCTGTTGTGGGGAGGAAACAGAGGCCAAAAGGAATCCACTTAGAATGTAAATTGGTGTGTATAATTGCCTTGAGTTTTTTGCCAGAGAGGTGATATGTAAAGCAAATGCTACAGCAAAATGACTTAATAATGAGTACTGTATTTCTTCCTCTCTGTACAGTTTACAGTAGAGTCAAAGAACTATGCTTTTACACAGCCCTTGCAGGAAAAGCAAAACATGGGCAAGTGAAATAAATTAAGTATCTGCCATTGATTGTCATGGATAGCACTAGCTTATTGAGCTAATACTTTATTAGTGTGCTATAGCTTGGACGATGATGGTCTTTTTATTGTTTTTGTGGTAACTCTTTATTTTAAGTATCTTATCATTATGAATTCATTTAGTATTGATTGCAATAGCACTGATCATAAAGAATTAATTTGGCATTACCATGGATGTCATATGCATTTATGTAAGAGTTCGGCTGTAATTCAAAATTAATTAATATGGTAAAGTGTTATTGCTTTTGTAATTTTGCAATTTTTACAATGTATCTAAGGTGTTTTTTTTCCAGCAGGTAGATCCCAGCAGAAAATCTACCTAAGGCATTCTTTGGAGGGCAAATTTTATTTAGTGATAAATGGAAAGTTTGTCCCTGTATTTTAAAAAATTTTTCATATCCTAAAATATTTGGGATTCCAATCTCAGAATTCAGGATTATAGAAAAGCAAAAGCTTTGAGTCTTGAAAAAAACGATCCTGTGTACTGGGTGTTCCCATTTGCTTGGCATAGCTGAGATGAGCAGCGTAATTGAGAGTTTACATCTCCTCTTTATCTTCCATCTCTCGCCAAGGATTATTTGTCCCTGTCAGAGTGGAGGGCCCCCAGCAAAGGAACTCCATTTACTTATAATGATGTTGAATTACCAGAAGGTACAATTCAGGACACACTTCTAGCAAGGATTGTTGAACGTAGGTATTATTGAGAATCCAGTAAGGTTCAGGTCTAAACCAAATGGTGCGTGTCTGGAATACCTGCCTATAGGCTTTGATTAAACTCCACTCTGACACCTTCTGCTGCTGTTGCTGGTCTGCCCTGAATGGTGGCATGTGTAGACATAGTGACATGATACTATCCCATTGTAGATGGCTGAACTTACATGTATCTGGATCGGGGTACTTCTCCAAAAAAAGTTAAAGTCTAAAAATAACCTCCTCCCTCTATCCCCCAGTGTTGAGAAAACCTTGGAGAGGTCACCATTCCTATTATAAAGCAAAAGTCATTTTAGTCCAATAGAATAATTCATGAATCCACCAGGGATTCATCATTAGGCAACCTGACACATAGAATTGGTCTGACTGAATAAAATATTGGTTTAATGGAGAGGTATGTTCTAAGAGGTTGTTCTAGAACATAGAATTACCCCCCCAAAAAAAGCAGATTCATTTGAAATGCCACTGTGGTGGATTCTGGAATCCCAGGAACCATGACTGTTACTGAGAAGGGCAAAAAAGCACATATAACAAACACGGAATCTCAAAAAAAACCTTTTGACTAAGGACAAGGCAAGATCAGCCAAAGAAACAGGCCAGAGACCAGCCAAATGTCAGCAGAGAATAGCTAGGCCTAGGAAATTCACAGGGCCCTGGCCAAGCTGACCACTCCTGGTTCTCAGTGGTGGTTCTTACCAAAAATGAACTTAGTATACAAAGTAGAAGGTCGGCAGCAAAAATTGATACGCCTGTGCCTTCTAATGGCTTAGCGAGGCATTAGACAGGCAGGCAGCTTCTGGTCAGAGCCCAGAGCCATGTCAGCAGATATGGGCAAGGCGAGATGGTCAGAAACTCATAATTGGGCTGTTCATGGCCTCCCCAAAGTCAGAGAACCTGTCATGAAGTGAGCTGAGAATGTCACATCTGAAAAACCAGTCTCAGAGTTGTCAGGGATCACTGGGTCATTACTATGAACTTTTTCCTGGAATTCCTAAATCTGCTTTACTAAAGCAGCTTTAGAAATATCAAACACTGAAGACGGTCATCTTGACTGGAGTTAGGTGGTATCTCAGTGTGGTTTTAATTTGCACTTCTTTGATGATTAGTGAGGCTGAGCATTTTTTCATGTATCTATTGGCTGCTCTTATGTCTTCTTCTGAGAAGAGTCTATTCATATCTTTTGCACATTTTTTAATAGGGTTGTTTGTTTTTTTCCTTTCAGCATGTTTAAGTTTCTTGTAGATCCTGGATGTTAGACCTTTATCAGATTTATAGTTGGCAAATATTTTTTCCCATTCTGTAGGCTGTCTCCCCACTCTCTTGATGGTTTCTTTTGCTTTGCAAAAGCTTTTCAGTTTGATGAAAACAACAGATGCTGGAGAGGATGTGGACAAAATGGAACACTTCTACACTGTTGGTGGGAGTATAAACTAGTACAACCTCTGTGGAAAACAGTGTGGCAATTTCTAAAAGATGGAAAACTCGACCTTCCATATGACCCAACAATCCCCCTCCCGGGAATATACCCAAAGGAACTCAAATCACTCTACAAAAAAGATGCCTGCACATGCATGTTTATTATTCATAATAGAAAAAGCATGGAACCGGCCATGCTGCCAAAAAAGTGGACTGGATAAAGAAAATGTGGTACATTTACACAATGGAATATTACCCAGTCATAAAGTGAAACAAAGTTATGAACTTTGCAGCAACTTGAATGGAATTAGAGTCTATAATACTCACAGAAACAAAGATCTGAGTACTACATGTTCTCACTGGTAAGTGAACCCTAAACATTTATCGTAATACTATAAGAAAGGGATTGACAGTGGTGGGAAACTGCCAGGGGAGGGAGGGGGACATATAATATCAATAAGGGTACCCAAACTTTACCAGTACGATGACCACTTATGCACCTAACCCTGAATTGTACCCCACATCTTTAAAATAAAAAATAATGAAGAGAAAAAAAGAAATATCAAACATTAGTATCTTCTTGTCAAATATGTAACCCTTGTAGTTTTAAAGGTACCCTTCAAGAAAACCCAGGCTCAGCACCAAAGCCAATTTCAGACAGTTTCCCAAGCCACCATCCCTCACTGAATAGACTCTCTCTTCTTTTCACTCCCACTGTGCTTTCTCCTGGAGAAGTCATAAAAATAGAAAGAAACCACACCTTTCACTGGGCAAATCCTTTTTTTCAGTTGTGTGGAAATACCATACAGCACTCTTCTCTTCAGAAAGTAAATACCTAAAGTTTTTTCATTGGCATCAACAACAATGATTGCCCTACTTTCTGTCTGGTACCAAAAAGGTATATCAAAGTCTATTCTTATCTTTCTAATTACTGATATTTTCTTTGTGACAGTTAATAACACACTGGAAATCAGATAACATAGCTGCAGAACAGAAAAATCAGAAGTCCAGAATTCGCCTGTCCCACTGGATTGGTTAAAGTTTTCAGAAAAAGGGAAGACTGAAGCTAACTGAAGTAATTTGGTTCTTAATACCTTAAATTAGCATGTTCCTTGATTATAGGTGTTTCAGGGTGTCTTCATCATCAGCGATCCCTCACTTGCTGATAAACACAAGTTCAGCACCTCACAGTGCCTCTGCAAGAATATGCATTCACCTTCCAAAAGGAGCAGAGGATGTCATGGAGGTAAGAGGGTATTCTTTATTTGTGCTATGGGAAGCAATAACAGAGATTTACAGTTCTCCAATATAGCATAGGATTTCCCAGAATGCTGACTAACAGAACCTCTCAGAGGTTTATTGATGTAGCACTGTATTAAAAACACAGGTTTATTAATAAATAGGTTCAAGAGAGTGGAAGAAGCAAAAGCAGGTAGCAAACGACAGAATGGCCCGCAAAACAGGAAGACGGACCGTGTGAAAATGCATGTGGCTTGAGAAATGGGACCAGGAGATTAACTGCAGGGATCAACTCAGAAACTTAAGCATTCAGGGAAAACATTCAAGTGGAATCTATGCTAACAGAGCCTTTTCCTTCTGTTTGCAGGTTTTAATAGCCACAAATGTCTCTCAGCATTTCCCTCCCTTAGGAAGACAATATCAGAGTGCTGGCACCGATTTCTCAAAATTATACTGGCAAAAGATAAACAAAGCTCAAGATATAGAAATATATTTTACACCAAAAAAAAAAAAAGAAGAAAAAAGAAAAACACATGGAAACCAAATCCTCATATTTCTTGGCTCACAGTAGCAGGCTGACTAGTTACCCAAAATGAGCTTACTGCAAAATCACTCTGTTCTCACCACAGGCACAATTTACCAACTGGGTGCAGCAGACACCGGGCTGGCTCCTGAACTTCTCTTCTCCAATTAAGCTGCACAACCTGTTACCATTTTGCCAATGGACTCTATTTACTTAGGTTCTGCATAACTTGCCAAGTGTTCACTCTGTGGAATTCCCAGCAAAGAGAAAGGAACAATTGGGGGAAATTTTTGTTAACATCCTTTCTTTTAACTTTCCATAGCGAAGGGGAACCCATCAACGTGAAGCAGATGTGCTGAGACCAAATGCTCTCTTCCTCATGATTACAGTTGGTTATACCTGTGGATAGGCAAGCTAATTCCGTTGCAAATGTGCAAGAGAGGGTAGTACTAACGTACAATGTGTGGTCCTGGAGGCTTTGTTCCCATGTAATAGGGTGCTTCGTTTCACAAGACCTGGCACACAGAGAACAACACCGAAGCAGACAGCCCCATGCAGTTGGAACTGGGGTTTCTCTCTGCCCTGCTAAGAAAATGCGCTGGTTCTCAGCAATGTTGACACAGATATTGTGGATCTTATTTGGAGTCGGAAAGTAATGATTCTTTCTGCTTAACGTGCTCAGTGACTCTGCACCCTATTGTTTTCTGCCATTTGAAAATGCCCGAGGATGTCATTATAACTACATGTATCAATAGTAAACCTTTACAAACAGTTGACTAAATGAGCTGTTATTATCTTTGTTTCTGAAAATAGTGTACCTTTTTACTTCATTTATCAGTAACTAGGTGTAGTCGATTGCATTCTGGTATCGATCCCAATATCTATACCCGTCACAGACTACCTTTCCTCAAGGTCATTGTGGGGTCGAGTTATGATCAATATGAATTGACTGTCTGCAAATAAATTTATGGAGCTGACATAATCGCAAGTAATACCTTTTTCAAATTAAGGTGGACCATTTTATGAAGCATATGTGTGTGAAACATTAACAGTAACATCATCCAACTCTGCATAATGAACCAATCTCACTAGAATTTACAAGTCCTCTTTGTGTAACTGAAAGCTGTGTAAGCTCCCCGATAACCATTTCTAAACAACACCTGCAGAGTTTCAAGCTTCGGGTTTAGCGTAGACGCTAATTATGTTTTCCAAGCAATGGTGTTTTCCTATGTAGCCCCTCCATGCAATTTTATTTCCAATTTTCAAGTCTCATTTTTTATAGAAATGCTATTTTAAAGTTCAGAGTAGAATGTTCAGTCATCCTAATCAGAAGACCACGTTTGGTAAAACCAACTTTCTTGAGTAGAAACAGCATTTTCAAATGATGAGCGGATTCCAGTGCCATCACCGTACCAGGGGCCCCTCACACTGCGGGGAGATGCACTTGTGATCAGCCTGCTAGCCACTGGATGTCACTGACGCTTACATAAATGGAGCTTAAGGGGCATTTATCTGACTGTAAAAATCATGACTTCAGTAGAAAGCAGTTTAGCTAGAAACATTTCACTCAGGCAATTTCTAATTTCAGAAAAATAGGCTCATAAAGCTCACAAAGGCGATACCCAACTTCAAGCGTGATTAGTTTCAGTTGTTTGTTTCAGCTTTAACTGGGATATGAATAAACAGCAAGTTTTGGGGGTGCATTCCATTTTGACAGCAGCTGCCAGTCTGCTTTTAAAGGGACACTACCCAATCAGGTTTGTGACATCCTGAAATGCTTATCAGCAAGTCCAAATCATAAAACAATAACTTAGGATATCTTAATTCTGCAGTTATTCTTCTTTGTTTAACATAGTGCCTGCCCTCCATTTAACTGATTTCATAAAAATATGCTCTTACCAAAAAAATCAAAGGTTATTTGACTCCATTAAAATGTACTTCCTTCGGTACAAATGATTTGGATTCATATTTTAAACAAGTAGCACTTTGTAAAGCATAATTAATGATGACAAGTGT
>JAPVLO010000031.1:7642500-7750000 GCA_027257055.1 Cephalopachus bancanus | reverse complement strand
TCCAAAGAAACAGTTGGTTCTGCCAGTTATGTAATCTGTGTCTTTGATAGAACCAATTAGCCAAAAGCTAAACCTAGATTTTTAGAATGGCTCCATTTAGTTGTGAAATTTTCACATTCAAAAATCATTTTCTCTAGTGTATCTTTGTAGCAAGCAGGATAGGCCCCTCCTCCATTTCTGCATTTTTACAAACAGAGTCAAAGAATAAATGAAAGGTTCAACTAGTGAATCTGGTAAAATTCAGTCCTAAAAATGTTATCTGTTAGAATTCAGATTTTTTTTAACTTCGGTCAATTGATACATACTAAAAACTCCACTGCGCAATCCAAGAGCAATGCCTGTATTTTCAAAATGGAACTCATTGGGACCCTTGCCCACTTGAGTATCTTTGCACTTTGGTTCACTTTGCCTAGAATGTTCTTTCCCCAGATGGACTCATGAGTCACTCCTAGAGTTCATTCACACCTCTGCTTAAATATCAACTCCTCAGAGAAGTTCACCCTGGATATTCTATCACAAACCTACACACACCATGATGGTTAATTTTAAGTGTCAACTTGACTGGATTAAAGAATACCTAGATGGATTCCTAGACCTGATAAACAACTTTATTACATTTTCAGGATATAAAAACAATGTTCAGCTGGGCTCAGTGGCCCAGCCTATAATCTCAGCACTTTGGGAAGCTGAGGCGAGTAGATTGCCTGAGCCCACGGATTCAAGACCAGCCCGGGCAACTTGTCAAGACCTCACCTCTACAATAAATGTTTTTTTAAAAATTAACCAGGCATGGTAGCACATGCCTGTAGTTTCAGCTACTTGGAAGGCTGAGGCAGAAGATTCACTGAGCCCAGCAGGTTGACGCTGAGGCGGCCGTGAGTGTGTCCCTGTATTCCAGCCTGGTTGATGGTGAGACTCCAACTCAAAAAAACAAAACAAAGCAAAAACAAAGCAAAACAAAACAAAAACAATGTTCAAAAATCAGTGGCGTTTCTATACACCAAAAACATTCAAACAAAAAACAAATCAAGAAAATAATTTTATTTACAATAGACACACACACACACACTCACACACATACACACACACACACACACACACACACACACACACACACACCCTAGGAATACATTTAACCAAAGAGATTAAAGATCTCTATAATGAGAACTACAGAGCACTGCTAAAAGAAATCAAAGATGACCCAAACAAATGGAAAAAAAACCCCATGCTCATGAATTGAAAATATCAATATAGTTAAAATGCCCCACTTTCCAAAGCAATCTACAGTATTCAGTGCAATCTCTATCAAATTACCAGTGTCATTTTTCACATAATGAGAAAAAAACAATTCTAAAATGTATATGGAATGAAAAAAGAACCTGAAAAGCACCTAAAGCAAAAAGAATAAAGCCAGAGACATCATATTACCCAACTTAAGCTGCACTACAAGGCTAGAGTGACCAAAACAGCATGGTACTGGTATAAAAACAGACGCATAGACCAACAGAACAGAATAGAGAACCCAGAAGTAAAGCTAGTCACCTACAACCAACTGGTCCTCAACAAAGCCAACAAAAATAAAACAATGGGGGGGGGAATCCTATTCAATAAATAGTGTAGGGAAAACTGGCTAACCATGTACAGTAGAAGGAAGCTGGACCCCCATCTCTTACGAAATACAAAAAATTAACTTAAGACAGATTAAAGACTTAATGTAAGATCTTAAATTATAAAAATCCTAAAAGAAAACCTAGGAAATCGTTTTCTGGCAATGGCCTAGGCAAGGAATGCATGACTAAGTCTTCAAAAGTAAATGCAACAAAAACAAAAACTGACAAGTAAGACCTAATTAAAATAAAGAACTTCTATACAGCAAACTAAATTATCAAATAATAGACAACCTAGAGAATGGGAGAAAATATCTGCATTCAAAATTTTGCAGCAACCTGGATGGAACTAGAGTCTATAATACTGAGTGACCTCTCACAGAAACAAAGATCCGAGTATCACATGCTCTTACTCATACAATGGACCTGTAATACATCCAACGTAATACTATAAGAAAATGACTGACAATAGTGGGAAACTATGGGGGGGGAGGGAGATGGGATCAATGGCAGCAAATATCTGTCTGGGGACGGGGAAACACCTCTTATCAACAATGAAACGTACCTGTATACTTAGCCCTTAACTGTACCCCACAACACCATAATAACAAATATTGATTAAAAAAAGACCAACAACACCTAGATAGCTGGTAAAACACTATTTCTGGGTGAGTCTGTGGGGGTGATTCTGAAGGATATCGGGGTATGTGTTGGAGGACTGCATGGGGAAGATTGCTCTCAATATGGGCGGGCATCATCCCATAAGCTAGGGGCCCTGACAGGAAAAAAAAAAAAAAAGGCAGAGACAGAAAATTTCCTTTCTCTCTGGTGAAACTAGGACACTCTTCTACTTTTACCCTTAAACATCAGAACTCCAGGTTTTCTAGACTTTGGACTCCAGCACTTACATCAGCAGTCCCCTGGGTTCTTAGACGTTTAGCCTCAGACTGAGAGTTGCACCCATTGGGCTTCTCCAGTTCTGAGGCCTTCAGGCTTGGACTGAACGACACTATTGGCATCCCGGGATCTCCAGCTGGCAGACAGCCTCTGGTGGGACTTCTCAGCCACCATAATTAAGTGACCCCAATTCTCCCTAATAAATTCCCTCTCATACACACACATGTATAAGAATCCTATTGATTCCATGTCTCTGGAGAATCCTGACTAATACACACCCCATTGTTCACTCGGTATTCTGTAATATTGCTTCATTTTCCTTCATAGCTCATACCACTACCTGGCATTCCATTTCCCCTTGTTTATTTATCACGGATCATCTTCATTTTAAAGTAAGCTCCATAAAGGAGGGACATAGGACTATTCCTTGTGCATACCTGGCACCTGAGCGGTATGCATATTGGGTCCCCCTACTGAATGCATAAAATAATTCTGGAAGTCAGTCGTTCTTCCAAGTGAACTGCTATGATCTCATCTCTCCTGGCTCAAAGCAAACTTCAAAGAAGGGTAGTGGAATGGAAAGAAAACTGGAAAGGAAGTGAGAGAACCCAATCTCAGTCTTGGCTGCATGAGACATGTCACTTCGGGAAAATAATTCCAACTCCCTAGGACTCAGTTTCCTCATTATAAAATGAGAGTGTTTGACAAGATGATTATTTAAAATTCCTTCTCACTCTAAGATGTCCATGATTTTGTTAGTAATTTGTCCTATTTGAAAGACAACAATTCTCCATTGTTCTTTTCTGGCTATGCTCTCCTTTGGAAAAAATAATAATAATACAATACAATCATGTGTCTTTCATAAAGATTGTTACCTCAGAAGGCTTTATGGAGTTAGAAAATGTCACTATAAAGTTAAATAAATGGCAGCCAAGGGAGAAATGAGCAAGGAATACAGGGAGAGCCTAGAGATTTTAAATGAAATTTCAAGTGAGATGTGAGATTCGAAAATACAGCTGGAGCAAAGAAGACCTTCTGACAGGGATGAGGGGAATTCGGGGTCAAAGTACTGATGGGGGAAAATACAAAGGTAAAATGGGCAAAATGTTGAGGAACTTTTTAAAATTTTGGATTTCTAACAATACAACAAAATGGAGTGGTTTAATTTTAAGAATAGGGAAACAACCACAATTCTAAAAGAGATGGTGAAATGGTCCCATGTGGGCGTGTGGGGGTGAGCTACAGAGGTATGTGAGTGGTGTGAACAATAATCCCACACTTTCAGACAACTGTGAGTTCTTCAGGCGCATCAGAGGATGAATAAATGTAGCTGAAATCAAAGCTTCTGGCTATGATGACATGGATTTTACGTCCTTGTTGCTCTTTCTTGGATCAGATCCAAGCCAAACTCCCTAAACCCCTAATATTCTGACCAGAAAAGATGTGGTGTCTTTCAGAAATAACTGTGAGGTATAAAACTCACATTCCTCCCTAACCTCCCAAAAAAGTCAATCATAGGGTTTAAACATACCTGCTTTAGAAAGCAGTTGGTTGGGCTGTTCCCAATTTTTTATCAGTTGTCCTCACCTACTTTGGTCTGTGTTTTTGTTTTTGAGGGAAAAAAAAGTAGCGAGAGAAGCTGGTGTGGTGACCTCAGGTCACACTTTAATCTTCCTTCTGATACGCAGATACCCTGGGGTAAGGTGGGAAATCCTATTCCCCACGGAATAGAGCCATAAACTCATGGAATGTCATTGTCACGGGCGAATTCAGATATTATTTCCATAAACTCCTTTGAGCAACATAATCTATGAGTTTATTAAAAGACCCTCAGGTTTATTTGGTGAACTATAAATAATCTATATGCTCTCTCAAACAAAAACATTCAAATGGCACAGCGAAGGCATTAAGTTTTCCCCTCAAGTTACATTAGGAGTGGATCTGTTTGCTGCCAATGCAGCCTCCTGATACGTTAGCAGGGGCTGGATTGGTTCCTAATGTAGCTCTATGAGAACAACAACTGCATCTGGATTCCCCACAGTCTCTGAACTAGTCGTGGGTGAACCAAGAAACGTACAAATAAGCTGAGGCTCTTTCCTTTCACCTGGACAAAGGGAGCAAGTGAATTTCTTGGGCTCCTCCTTCATGTCCCTCCACAGAACTTTTCATTACCTTCTCAAACTCAAATTCCCTTTGCTCCTGAACAACTTGGGTTTCCCTCCAGCCAGGACTACAGAGCCAGACCCCGTCACTTTCTCCCTTGCTGCTGCCTTCACTTTCTCCTTTCTCTGCATCCTCCATCTCTCTTTCCTCACTCACACAAACCTTCAGATTCTAGTTGATTGAATAATGATCAATAGAACCTACTAATTTTCTTTTCCACTGGAATACAAGAGGTTTTTTTTTTACCCTTTTGGGTATTTTATGAATTCTAAGACACATTACAGGATCCCTGAAAAGCTGAGATTTCATCCAAAAGCCACTCTAGATTCAGAGAAGATGCTACATCAAAAATGTTCTCAGAACTGGGCGTGGTATCTTACACCTGTGATCCCAGCACTTTGGGAGGCAGAAGCGAAACGACTGTCTGAGCCCACAGGTTTGAGACCAGCCTGGGCAACATGGCAAGAGCTTGTCTCTACAATAAATCAAAAAATTAGCTGGGCATCATGGAGCGCACCTGTATTTTCAGCTACTTGGAAGGCTGAGGTGGAAGGACTGCCTAAGCCTAGCAGGTCGAGGCTACAATAACCATGAGCATGCCACTGTACTCCAGCCTGGGTGACAGAGTGAGACTCCAACTTAAAAAAAAAAAAAAAGTTCTCCAATGGAATAAGTTTTCTGAAAACAGGAATCTAACTTCTTTCTCTCCACATTTCCTACCTAACCTAGCCTGTTTTACATCAGCACAGATTGAAGCAAGTGAATGAATAGATAGAATGGGTGTCTTTGGGGTATTCTGAGAGTAATGACATGATAGAATTACATTAGTAAATAATGTGGGGATAACTTCAGTATATAAATTAAGTTAATACAAATTAAAGACAATACATTCAAATATAGTTAATTGTAAGCAATAAAGAAAATACTTGGGACTAAAAGTCTAGAAGTCCTTGGGAAGAAGGGCGACATATGGCAGAAACGTGCATATCAACTGTTAGAAAAGAAGATCATGCAGCAGCAAAGACGATAGTCGAAGCAGCTAGCCAGAGCGTTAAATAAAAGGAGATGGAAAATTCAAATAGAGGGCCATTATAAAAAATATTAACTTATGAAAATAGCATAATTGCAGAACAAAAGAAAGATCTAGACCTACTTTTTCCCAAAGCAGTTTGTCCTTTTCTAATTAGGATCCGATGCAGTTACTGCTAATGCATCCTAATTCATTAGTAGTAAATGGGCCTGATTTTAAAGTAACTCTTCTCAATAGCATTAGAATAGAATTCTTGAGGCAGAATAGGATATTCCAAAGAAGAAAGTTGACTAACAGCCTGCTTCTGAAAAATTTAAGAGTTAAATGTGGTGAATATAAATTCACGGGGATTGCTCTACATACATCTATCTGCATGTGCTAGGTGCACATTCAGCTGCAAAATGTCTCCATTGTACTCTGGCATTAGGTGTTCTTCTACTATTACCTATCTCAAGTATAATTTATGGAATTAATTATATACATACTTACACATATATATGGAAGGAAGTTGTTCCCATTGTCAACCTATCTTTTTTCTCACACTGTTTGATGAAAGAAAATGTTCTTTCATCCACTTCTTTTGTAAAATTATTAAATAACAACAGAGTGATACTTTTTTAAAAAAAATCTCAAATAGTAGTCTGTTTTAAAGGAATTACTTAAATATAGTACTGATTTTTAGGTGATATTGATCTGAATTCTTCAAATGATTAGAAAAAGGGATAGCCAAAAAGAACACTAAAAACAGGGTATTTATGTGGTCTCAAAGTCTTATTGATTAACAGGAAAAAAAAACAGTAAATTTAAAGTGGAAAAACACAGAAAATACTACTCTAACAAAGTGATCAAGGTTAACATTACAAGTAATGAGTCATATCAACATTAAGTACCCCCTAATATAAGAGACTGAGGATACAACAACATATCTGTGTCATTCTTACCAAAAATGCATCACATCAATCTAATCGTTGCAAAACAGTAGTCAAATCCAAATTGAGAGACATTCTACAATACAACTGCTCATCAAAATGTTATTTTTAAAAATGTAAACATCCTAGAACACTGTCTGAGGAAATGTTACAGACTGAAAAAAAATTATGACACAACAATTAAATACAATTGATCCTAGACTGTATCATGAAACAAAAAGGAAAATGTTGGCGGAAAAACTGTTGATATTCAAATATGAGCTATAGTTTAGTAAAAAGTACTATATCAATGTTAATTTCCTGGTTTTAATCGTAGTGTTTTGATCATGTTAACTTGTTAACTTTAGGGGAAGGTGAGTGAAAGGTAAATTCTCTTTTATTTTTGTAACTGTTCTGTAAGCCAAAAATAAATTCAAAAATAAAAAGTTTTTAAAAGAGTATAAGGTATAATGCAGATAATCTTACATAAATGTTTAGAAAGCAATAATTGGGAAGGCACACAAAAAATGATGCATTTGAGTAAGAATTTTAAAATCTATTGAATTTGTTATTAAGGAAAATTTAGCTTGGGATATAGACTGGTGTTAACAAATATCGGTTACCAATATCCATCTCTACAGGGAGAAAAAATAAAGAAGTAAGTTTAATTGAAGAGAGTAACAATATAGACACCGTGATAGGTTTTGGAAAGAAGTTGTTGGATTGCCTTCTTTTTGAAGCTTTAATGAGAAACCTTTCTTGCATGGCAGTTTGAGAAGCTAATCTTTCTTTTCAGATTTTTATTCCTGGTCCTCAGAGCAGTGACTGGCAAACAATGGGTGTTCTGTGAATGTCTACTGAGTAGAAAAAGGAAGAAATATTTTCAGAATGAATTCCGACACTTTTGTCTTACATACCTGTGAATTCACTGGGACATATCCATATACCAGGCCAATTTTTTCAACACTCCATACCCTCAAATACATGATATTTTCTTCATTAATTACAGGTTATAAGCAGTTTCCCCACAAACTAATATGCCAGAAGCCTGAAAGTCTTTTCAGAAATATTAAAAATTATCTGGATAACTTCAGTCTATTCATTAAAAAAGCATCAGACAAATCCCCATTGAGGGACATTCTACAAAATACTTAACCGGTACTTCTTAAAACTGTCAAGGTCATTGAGAACGAGGGAAGTCTGAGAAACTATCACCGCCAAGAGGAGCCTAAGGAAATATGACGACTAAATGTAATGTGATATTTTAATGGGATCCACAGAGAAAGGCATTAGGGGAAAACGGAGAAAATCTAAATAAACTACCAACTTCTATTAATAATGATGTATCGATATTGCTTCATTAATTGTAACAAATGTACCATACTAGGGTAAGAGGTTAATAATAGGGGAAGTTGTGTATGGTGATTTTCTGTACTACTTTCATTTTTTTTTGTACATCTACAACTATTTTAAAAATAAAATTTTCTTTAAAAAATTCAGTAGTAAATTTTTAAAAAATAATTTAGCATTATAGAAGCCTTTTAAAAGTACATAAAAACATCTATCTCTGATTTTCTAAATACTTTCAAGCGTACTTTCATCTTCTACAAAACTGGAGTACATTGTGAACATTAGTTTTCATCCCTTAAAATAATATAATTATTCTTTCTTCCTTTCTGGCAATCTCAAGTAAGTGTACATTTCTACCACAGGTGCCCACTTTTAGCAAAGTCTTGTTAACACACATGAAGCATTTAGAATGGTGCCCAGAACACAGAAAGCTTACAGTAACAGTATTGCTATTGTATGAAGATAACTATTACCCACTATAAGCAATCATAAACATTAGATATTTCTAGTAATGATGATGAACTAGTTGTAATCCATTCCCTTACTCGCCTGTCGCTGTTATGGCCAAATAGGAACGTTATCAAATGGTCAGTCAAGATAAGGAATTAGGTCTTTGACCACAGAAGAATGAAGCTAGATGATCCTACAATGAAATACACCTCTGTTTTAGATCCCATTGGCTCCATTAAAAAAGCATGTCCTTCCTCCGCTCCATCATACATACACACTGTCGTCTGTTTCTCTACTCTCTATTAGGTTGCAACCACCCTCCGGGTCAAAATTGACCAAGGACACTTAAGAAAACAGACACCACGTGGCAAAGTACCAAAGTGAGCTGACAGGTTGCTTGGAAAGGTGACTGCACACTTTCTACCTTCCTAAAGTCTCTTTCCAGCTTTCAAATGCTCCCTTAAGCATGCAGCATGGAGGAGGCCACAGGTTACCAATGGGGCAACATTGTATTAGGAAAATTCTGGAAGGGCACTTACAGCAACCAGTGTCTGTCTCTACTCCTGCCAGTCAAAAACAAGGCAAGCATCCCCTTTTGGCAAGTGGCCAGAGGAGGGTGCTCTGTTGTTAGGAGATCCTCTAAGAGGAGAGAGAGAGAGAGAGAGAGAGAGAGAGAGAGAGAGAGAGAGAGAGAAATAAGGATTCTCTTTCCTTTCCATCTCCCTTCAAACCTGCAAGTGGAGCCATTGTGGTGTTTCTCCTTTTTTGTCTCATCCTGTCACTCTCTAGTCTTTGAACAATAGAGGCAACAATGGTCTTGTCTAAATGATTTCACAGGCTATTATTCAGACACTCAACTTTTAACATTTCAATTTTGTCATTCTGTTTCCACACAAAAGGTGCACTTCTACAGTATAATGTTCTCAGAATTATGTCAATGAGCAGTAATGGCTTTTAACATTAAGTTGATCATTAACAACTACATTATCTGAGGCATAATCAGTACTTCAGCCTTTTGTGTGATTATGACACTACAGAATTTGAAACTAATAGGAGGGGGCATGCATAACAACATATGAAAATATTTGTATAGTAATAAAAGGTTAGTGAAAAGCAAACAGTCTTAACAGTAAAATGCACAAAAATACTTACATATCTTATTTACAAAAGAAGAGCGAAAGATGTAAAATAGGTAAACAATATTACTGCAATCACATTTATTTGTTCATTAAAGGTTTTCATATTGTATCTAAACATAGAAGTCATTATGAACTTTATAAGAAGGGTATATTCCAAAAAGTATATATGAGGGAAACCCCAAAAAACTAGAATTGTCTTTTTTTTTTTGAAGGGTGGGCCCCGTTATAACAGAGGCTTACCCTACTAGGTAAGTGTTCTAGGAACCCATTGGAATCTGTGTACCAGCTATCATTGTTGTGAACGGCTACATTCAACTTCAGTGAATTTTTTTTTTTTTTTAGATTCTTTCAGTGAATTTGCCCATTTAATGATAGGTGATTTATGAGCACACCTGCCCACACTGTGTTGAGTGTTCAGCAGTTTTTGACCAAAAATAATGTCCTGTGTCCCATCCTCCCTATTCATCCTATCTCACCCTTAGCAACTTTTTTTGTTTCTCCAGATGAAAAGTCATCAAAAGGAAATGTTTTGCCAATGTGGAAGAGGTGAAACAAAAAAATGGCAGAAGCACTAAGAGGCATCAAAATTAAGAAGTTCAAAAACTGTTTGAGTAGTAGAAAAAGTGTCTCAACAGGTGTATTGCATCAAACGAAGAATACTTTGAAGGTGACTGAAGTTTAAACCCGTAAAAATAAATACATAATTTTTTATAAATAAATGCCAATATTTTGGGGTCCCTCCTCATATTTTAAGAACAGAAGATAAGAAAGGAAATTCTGTCTTAAATGTTATCGTAGCTCTTCAAATTTTTAAGCTATTTGGCAAAGGATATTGATTGACAATCTTGGATGTTATTTTTAACATTGTTTTACTCTCCCCTCTTCCACCTCTTGAGAGATCATCCACGAAAGAACTGTGCCTGTTTATCTACTATTCAGTGGTTGCAACCAACAACATTCACAATGGCATTCAGGACACAATCCAGTCATGGTGGTAACACCAAGTACAGAAGTCTGGTGAGAAGTCCAAGTCTTAATGAACTATGTCTTATACATGATTTTAGATCTTGATTAGGGTTTATTGTAAAGAGGAAATACACCTCAGTAAAGAATAAAGTCAATGCTCATATAATCATAAACATGCTATTTCTATCTTTGATGGAATAATCAAATTTCCCAAAATCTATCCTTTAAGAAAATCCTAAATTCAGAAAAAACTTGGTCCATAGAGAAGATAATCACATTATTAATAGCAGTGAATATCAAACCATTCTAAATATCAAAAAAAGAGAGAAATGGTTAAATAATCAAGGGCTACATTTACATACACAATGACAGATAGCAGTCATTTCTTGTAGTGTTTACAATAATAATAATAATAAAGAAAATAATTAAAATTCTAAGTGAAAAAGAAAAATTTCAAATTACTTAGTGCATATATGCTTTGCTGTGTGTGTTGTGTGTTGCAACACTATGCATAGACTAAAAGGGAGTGAGCAACTGGAAGAAGAAAATACATCAAATAAATAATGCAGTTTTGTTGGTTAGTGTTCTTTTCTTTTTTCTTCCTTATTCTTCTCTGTACTTTTCTGCATTTCCAAATTTTCTTCAAAGCGGATACATTATTTTTATCATCTATAAAAGAGTGCATATTTAATTCCATTGTTTAGTTGTCCTTTCCAGAAGATGCTGGACCAGACATACATCTAATAAGAACAAGGTGCAACTCACCATGGTTTTCATTCTTCAAACATTGAAAGGTAGTCCTTTGATTTGAAAATACGGAAACTTTGTGTAGAACACAGGAACCTTTTGTGTGCCTTCATCCTGGCCCCAAATCTTCCTTCCTCTGATTGACCTCACCACACTGATAAACCACTGTAGTTTCTAGGGGTGCCTCGCTGTGCTCAGAGAGTTTTGCCTCAGCACGCTCTGTTGGGAGTTACCACATTTCAGTTCACATTTACCTTTGCTCCGAACATCAATATGAAAGGCTTCCTATAAGGAATAGAAGCAGTACGTTTTGAGGGCAGGTAGAAGTCTTTTAATGTCTCATTCCAGGAAGCAGGGGAGACAGAAAAGAGTGTGCATATTCTGATGCTGACACGATAAGTTGAGGTGCAAGAAGATACATGGGCAAGTGGGGATTGTTCAGCACACACTGCTCCAGTCAAATAAATCTACTTGCTGACCTTGGTATGTGTCTCATTCTGTCTGTCCCATTTTCCTAACACCTCATAATGTTATTTGTCCTCCCTGGAATAGTCTCTCTAATCCTGCCTACTCCTGCTCAAGCTATGCTTCTCTTTCTTTCAAATTAGTTCATTTAAAAACAACGTATATGAACTTAAGACATATATCTTACTTACAATACTGCTTTTGATCACAGAGTTTTCCTCCAAAATGTTCCAACTAAAAACCACTTCAACTCCGTAATTTTTCTTATTATTTTCCATCCCACAATTATATATTGGAAAAATACTGATCTATAGAAGCATTATGCCAAAATTGTATTAATAAAATATGGTTAAGGCTCATTCTCTTGGATATCTGTTTCAAAACTTCAAAGATGCAGGGAAATGTTGTGAACTATAAAACACAGGATAGCGATTTTAGTTTATGACTGTTTCTGAAGTTGCAAGCATTTGTTATGTGGGTGCTCTTTTCTGATTTTCCATTGGTATTTCTTTACAATACTTAGAAAAAATTAGGTTTATCTTTGATATGAAGAAAGAATAAATGTACTTAGGAGAACAAATCAGTCCTGAATCCATGAGTAGACATCCAGTAGAAAGCAAGTGGTTTCATTGAAGAGCAAATCAGTTTTTTTGCAGACCAGTTTAATCACATTCTGTGATGGATGAAAAAAACTTGTACACAATCAGGAAGGCTTTGGTATAACCTTTACAGTATTCAGATCTTCTTCTGACTTCTACAATACTGGGAAGTATTGTCAACAATCACATCATGCCTGTAAAAAGGTGACCATCTACGTCCTCCTGAGTGATCAGTCGTTGTATGAAGACCACACAACTTCTGCATCTGGCACTCCATCTCCACTATATCATGCTTGCTGGCATTCAAGACATTCATCCAATATCCATTCCAAGAAGCCACACAATAGAAAGACTATTCAGCCGGGCTCGGTGGCTCAGCCTGTAATCCCGTGCCTTTGGGAGGCTGAGGTGAGTGGATTGCCTGAGTCCGCGGGTTCAAGATCCACCTCGGCAGCGAGACCTCATCTCTACAATAAATCAAAAAAAAACCAAAAAACAAAAAATTAGCCGGGCGTGGTAGCGCATGCCTGTAATTCCGACTACTCGGAAGGCTGAGGCGGAAGGATCGCCGGAGCCCAGCAGGTCGAGGCTGCGGGACAGAGTGAGACTCCATCTCAAAAAAAAAGAAAGACTATTCAGTGACTATGACATGCTGACTTTCTTTCCTTCATGATGTGTTTGAACTGTGGGTCAGGTACTATATTGCATGAGATTCATTAGTGAAACAGATATAAACACTTCCCTCAGGTTACCTCCAGAATGGCCCCAGGATTATTTACCTATTGCTACATAACAAATTGCCCCAAACTTACCTCAAACAATGTTAAATGTTTATTATATCAGAGAGCTCATGTGGGGTAGAATTCAGGAGACACTTAGATGTGTGGTCTAAGCTTGGGGGTCTCTTGTGAGGCAGCAGTCATCTGAAGCCTTGAGCAGGGATGGAGGAGCCACTTCCACAGAGGTTCACACACAGGAGTGGCGAGATGGTACTGGCTGTTGTTGATAAGATGCCTCAGTTCCTTTCCAAATGGGCCTCTTCAGAAGGCTGCTCAACATGGGGCTAGCACTCCTCAAAGAAAATGATCTGAGAGAACAAGATAGAAGCCACAATGATCCTTAAGACTTAGCCTAGACAGTTCTGGATCCTTACATTGTTTACATGGATCAGACCTGTAGGAGAGGACTCTCCAAGGGCATGCTAACGGAAGGAAAAAGACTGTTGAAAGTCATCTTAGTCATGTCGCCATTATTCATGACATCTTCCGTCAAAATGCAGAGCCCACTCTTGGACCAATTTGAATTTAGACTGATCTATAACTGCTTTGACCGACTGACTACAGCAGAAATGATGCTATGCTAATTCCAACTTAAGAGTCCTTCAAGAGGACTGGAAGTTGTGATTTCCTGTCTTTCAAAGCCCTGAACCACCATGTAAGATGTTCAGGCTACCCTGCTGAAAGGAATGGCCCCATGGAGGTATGTTCACGTGTCAGGCATATGTGCAAAAAGGCCATGTTGATGGATTATTCAGATGACTCCAGTACCTGCTACTAGATGCATGCCTACAACTATGTGAGATCCTCTAAGTGAGAATCACCAGGTGAGCCCAGATAACTCATAAAACTAGGAGACATCATACATTGCTGTCTTTGACCCCTACATTTTGAACTGGTTTGCTATACAATTACATAAACTAGAAAGAAGTTATGCAAATTTTTGTTATGTACTCGTGTTACTTTGTATATAGCTCTTACTTTACGGCAAAAGTCCCATGAGGACTGGGATTTTTATACCAAATACCTAGAACAGTATACAATGGCCTCTTAATTGGCTTATCACATTCCTTTTGCCTTCCACCTTCCATTGCCCAAATAGTAGTCAAAGTGAGTATCATTAAAGCTCGCATCAAAGTCTTTCTTGATCCTGACTAAGCTCTATCTGTATTATGTATGACGCTGCAGTATACACAACTCTTTCATAGCACTTATTGAACTGTATATTTAATCATAATTTATATAAAATACTTTTTTCATGTTGACTCCCTCAATAGATCCTAATCTCCAATAGGCAAGGCACATAGATATCTATTCATCAGTCTATTCTCAGTTTCAAACATAGTACCTAGTATACATAATAGGAGCTCAATAAATATTCAGTGAAGAATAACTCCTCAAAATGTCTTCTGCACTTCACTTGATTTTGTAATAAAAAATGTATTTCTCGCTGCTTTTAGTCTGCCTTTTTGGGCTATATCCAGTTACAAAGAAAAAAAAATAAAACCAATTAATGTTTTAGCTAATTTTTCACAGGCTTCTGGAAGTCAGTCTTGAAAGCAGTCACCCAAAATGTGACACATACTCATATCTTTCAGCCTTCAGGTTAATTTTGAATTCTCTTATAAAAAGCAGAAATCTAGTCATAC
Source organism: Cephalopachus bancanus (assembly GCA_027257055.1). Classification (NCBI taxonomy): domain Eukaryota; kingdom Metazoa; phylum Chordata; class Mammalia; order Primates; family Tarsiidae; genus Cephalopachus; species Cephalopachus bancanus. The sequence continues at coordinate 7,735,254 of JAPVLO010000031.1, read as the reverse complement.
TTTATTGAGAATAGAGCTTCAGATTTTATCTTGCTCACCAACATAAAATAAAATGAAATAATCCCACTTTCCTTCCCCAGTTTTCATTTTACTTTTTTTCTTTTTAGAGACAGAGTCTTACTATGTTGCCCAGGCTAATATCAAACCCCTGGGTTCAAACAATCCTCCTACCTTAGGTTTCCAGCAGGGACTACAGGCACATGTCACCACATCCTACTTACTTTCTTTCTTCCTTTCTTGTTTTTAATGCAAGGTCTTACTCTGTTGTCCAGGTTGGAGTACAGTGAGATGATCATGGCTCACTGCAGCTTTGACCTTCTGGGCTCAGGCAATCCTTCCATCTCTGTCTCCCAAGTAGCTGGGACTGCAGACAGGTAATAGCATGCTCAGCTAATTTTTTTTTTGTAAAGACAAAGAGTTGCAATGTTGCCTAGGCCGGTTTCAAACTCCTGGGCTCAAGCAATCCTTCCGCATCGGCCTCCCAAAATGCTGGGATTATAGGTGAGAGCTACTATGCCCAGCCTCTGGCTTACTTTCTAAATGTTCTATAATACTGTACTTTTATTAAAAAACTGATTTCCTGCATTATCTGCCATACATTTATATTTATTAACTTATTTATACTACAGATAAAAGTTTCTCCAACTTCTTCCTAAAGAGACCTTGGAAAGAATAAAGCTATGCTTAATATAATAATATCAGTCCTCAAAAATCCAAATCAGTACCAAAAACTCTCTTACACTAATGAAGAATGGAGCCAGACAGACTGTTAGGTAAAGCATATGCTAACAAAGCACAGAAGTGGTTAAACACAAGGACATTTTCCCATATAGGAGACCAAAGGCCCAAATATTCAATAACAAAAATTTCAGCCATATGTGCACTTATGTAGAACAGATTATTAACTGTTCTCCTCCATAAATATAAGAACTCAATTACAATAAATCTGAATAATTTTAAATTATTTTTTTAAAATCACAGACATTAAGCAGTGATGATCATTCAGTGGAAATATTCATCAAGATACATGTATGACAGAAATACCAAGTTCATTTTGCAGTGTCAAATGGAGGCAAATTGTGCAAATGCTTATATTCAAAAACATTTTTAGAGTAATTACTTTTTTGAACAACACTTTCAGTATTCTTTTTCTTTTTTTTTCTTACATATGCTTCTAAATCTGTGTTTGGAATCCAAATTTTAAATTTAATTACAAGCAGAGGAATATGCCTACTTAACATCCATGTAGGCCTAAATTACTCTAGCATTCATAGACATTCATGGAAGTTTCCAGTTGTAAGTTTTCTAAAGTTTATTAATGTGCATTAGAATTACCTAGAGGGCTTATTAAAACAGATTGCCAGGTTCCATTTTCAGAGTTTTCAGAGTTGGGGTAGACCCATGAATTTGCTTCTTAATGAGTTCTCAGATCATGCTAATATTACTGGTCCAGGGACTGCACTTTGAGGACCACTGATCTAACCTATCTATCACTTACTTAAATTGTACAGATATGAAAATAAAGACCCAGAAAACTTGGAAGATTTAGTGAATGTTTCTGCCACAGTCGGTGGCAAAAATGACAGGATAAGGCAGGACTAAAATCCAACTTTTCTAATTCCAAGTAGCACGTTCAATGACGACTTTCCCTGTCTGAGGCTCATTCAGTACCATATGAGGTGTTGATGAATAAGCTAGAGAAAAAATAAGTCACAGCCGAGGGAAGGCAACATAAACATCCTCTCTCCCAGTGGCAAAATTAAAGACATGCAGAACCACACCAAAAATTGTATGATTCAGGTATTTCTTTGTGGCCACTACCCTTTTGAAGTGTATTTCCTTCCAAACATCTAAGGACTTACTTTGCATTCTTACATTGCAACGTCTTTGTTGATAACTTTTCAGTAATTCCATTACAGCAAATCACAGGGTTGTCAAATCTTCAAGGATCAGAAGATCATGAGTTGACAAGTAGCAGATGCACAGAAAGAAGTTTTAAATAAAGTGTGTTCGTTCCCCATGTGGAGAGAAGTAGAATACCTATTACTCGATGATAGTAAAACCAGCCGGGAAGTAACAAAGAACGTAGTTATGCCATGATATTTACCGTTTCTACCACTTTTATTCAGTAAGGAATCAAAGAATTCAGAAGAAAGAAAACTCTTAGATTTTCAAACAAGCTGTTTCTGTTTAAGGACAGAAGTTTCTGTTAAAATTTAGTATAATTTTGATGTCACTGAGCACAGTGAAAGCTGCAGGCAAACAGAACATTCTCATTGTAATACCACTACTGTAGGCATATTTGAAACACTATAGCTTCTTCAGACTATAATTATAACTGTTTGTTGCTTCTGTGGTTTCAAAGATAATAGAAGTTGCTCACAAAATTTACACAACACTGATGTGTTGCATATAAAATATAGAGAGTCACGTGCAAAATATCCCATTATACATTTTCTCATAGAGAGAAACAGCTGAGAAACCTACAGACCATCAAATTATGACTCCAGTGTTTCATTACAAGCAATTAAACTCCGGAACCCAAAGGTACAACCAAAATGCTTGGTGTAATTTGGTTAATACCATTTAAGAGCTGGGCCACAGGTGCTTGAATCAACAGAAAAGAAAAATCCTGGTGACTATATAGAGTCTTATTACTTTATTGGTAATTACTTCCATAATCAAAGAGGTGGGACTTGGGAGAAAAGCTAAGTGAGGAGAAAGAGTCAAAATTACACTCATTCATTCCATTAGCACTGACTGTGGAATGACTACTCTGCATCAGGCACTGTACCAGCCCTCAAGAAACTCAAAACTCAACGGGAAAGGTGGGCATAAATTCATTCTGTCAACAAATGTTGATCAGTGATATAAAGAAAGAAATATCTGCACAACCTGTTAGTAATGTTATAGAACAGAGTGCTTATCTGCTCAAAGAACTGGGAACATAAGCAGTTATTATCAATAAATGACATTGAGCTGTGTCTAGAAGAATTTAAAAGTTTCCATACGGAAAATGTCATCATCTGACAGGAAATAACAGTCAGGAAAAGCAAGTTGGAGTGGGAACTCTTAAAATTTATGAAATTTGGGCATTGTTTCTAGACAGTGGGAGCTATGGAGAGTGTCTGAGAGTCACAGAGCAGAGTAGTAACCCAGAAACTTCTTCCAGAAATCACATCTAAAAACGGTGGACAAAATATAAAAGACACCATTTTGTAAAGCCTGGATGAGTTGTAATAATAATAAAGAAGCCCCTAGGAATCCATGACAAAAAAATCTCAAGGGGTTAAAGAGATTTGGAATGGACTTTTGCCTTGTGGTATCTGCTAATTCCTAAATTAATTTAAATTTGGTAACCTAAAATTTGAATTTCAGGGACTCATGCTTTAGTAACAGAACATAAACCAAGACCAGAGCAGAAATGGGATCAACACAACAAAGTAAATGAAAGAAAACAATAAAGTAGAAGAAAATAACCAAATAAAAATATAATACAGAGCATAAATACAGCTCAAAGTTGGTTCTACAATTAAACTAATAAGGAATACATCTCTAACAATAATAATCAAGAAAAGACAGCAAAAGAAAGAATGCAAACAATACGATGTGAGGAATGAAAGGAGGACATAGTGATGCAGCATGTTATAAAAAGATGGTAGAAAAATATTCCACCTACTTTATAACAATAAATTTGAATGATTCAATAAGATAAACAAATTTCTATAAAAATATGTTATCAAAACATACAAACAAAACCTGAAGGGGCACACCTCCCCCTGAATTGTACCCCACATCTATTTTTTTTGTTTTTTGAGTTGGAGTCTCACTCTGTTGCCCAGACTGAAATGTACTGGCATACACATGACCACCCCAGCTTTGACCAGCTGGGCTCCAGGGATCCTTCCACCTAGCCTTCCAAGGAGCTGGAACTACAGGCATGTGCTACTACACCTCGCTAATCTATTTATTGTAGAGACAAGGTCTAGCCAAATTGCTTGGGTTGGTCTCAATCCATAGGCTCAGGCAATCTACTCACCTCGGCCTCCCAAAGTGCTGGGATTACAGGTTGAGCCACTGATCCCGGACCCACATCTTTTAAAAAAACAAAACGAAAGAAGACAAAAACCTGAAAGGTCTTAGAATTTCCTCAAAAAACTTAAAACATGGTTTAAAATTTTTTGCATAGAAACATTGAGCTTTATTTTTTGAGGCATTCTATCAGGCAGTTAAGGATAAGATTATTCCATTCTTTCAGAGAAGAGAAAATAGGAAATGCTGTCTAACATATTTCATGAGACTAGAATATCCTTTATACCAAAACCACAAAGAACCGGTTTGAAACAGAAAATTATAAGCCAATTTCAAAGGATAAATGAAAAATACTAAACTACATTAACAAAGTAAATCCAAGGATATATGAAAATGATAATACGCTATTACCAATGGTGATTATTCCAGAAATGCAAAATTGATTCAACATTAGAAAATTACAAAATCACATGAAAAGATTAAAAGAGAAAATCAAAATCACCCCCATAAATGCATTAAAAACATTCAATAAAATTCAATAGTCATTTAGAATAAAAGTCGTTGCAAACTAGAAATAGAAGAAACTTTCTTTAATCTGATAAAGAATAGCTACAAAAGCACATACAGCAACCTTTAAGTCAGGACATGACAAATTGCTTTCTATCACTACTTCAATTCACCATTGTACTGGAGATTTTTACAGTAAGACAAGGAAGAGTAGCAAAAGTTATAAAAAATGAAATGAGAGAAAGAAATACAACTATCATAATTCAAAAATTATTACTGCCTACATTTTAAAAGCCTAAAGATAAATTGTCAGAAGGTATAAGAAAATTTATGAAGTTAATATATAAAAGTGAAATATGAAGACAATGGCAATCTGTACATACCAACACAAGATAATTTTTTAAATGCTATTTATAATAACATCTGAGAACATAAAGTACCTAAGGAATAAATCCAACAAAATATGTAAGACATTTGAGTAGAAAATTACAAAACCTTATTGAAAGAAATGTTTTAAAAGGCTTAAATGTACAGATATACTATGTTCATGGTTAATCATCATGATTTTGATTTTTGTCAAATAATTTTTAGATTCAATACAATTCACATCAAAACCCCAAGCAGGACAGACTTCTGATTTTGGTAAAATAAAGCACATGTACTTTCACTCTACTTGCGACAAAAAATATATATATATATTCTAAGAAGTGAAGAAAAGAAGAGAAGAGGGCGGGCTGACCAAGGAACACAGGACAAAGGGATGAGGTGATAAAAAGTTCCTTTGATATTCTTTTTCACTCATATATTCCAAACTTTGAGCTAAAGAAGCCAGCAAAACACCAACAACAATGTCACAAACAAAAATGTTTCCAAAATGCTTATTCCTTCTAGTCCAAGGACAAGTAATTGGGCAGTGTAGTAAGACAGAAATCCTTAGACCAATAGCTGCTTTACTCAAGACATGTAACTCAACCCCCATTTCATTAGCAAAGACCAAGCAGAGAGCATGAACTTCCATTCTTATCAAACTGTAATGAGGGTCTCAATATTCTTCTGGGTTGATGTCAGAGAAGAGTAAGCAAGGCTTCAGAGCAGGCCATGAATTTCATCCCACTGACTAGACTGGATTTCCCTGCTGTGCTAACACAAGACCTCATGAGGAGACTGGACTTTCATCCCACCCCGCCCCCATAGTAACTTGGCATCTAACCCACTCTGCACTAGGGTGTTATCTGAAGAGATTCAGAACTTTTACCATTGCCCACCCTGGAAAAAATTTGGCAATTTCTTAAGAAACTATGTACTTGTTTTATGTAGTTACCATACAACTCAACAATTTCCTGTTGAGCATTTATACTAGATAAATGAAGACTTATATTTACACAAAAACCTGCACACAAGTATTTATAACAGTGTTATTTGTAGTAGCCCAAAGTTGGAAACAAACCACATGTTCTTCAATGGGTGAATGCTAAACTAACTGTGATATGTTCAATACCAAGAAATAAATACTACTCAACAAAAATAAATTCTTGATACATGAAACAATGTCAATAAATTTCCAGGGGATTATACTGAGTAAAAAAAAATTCCAAAAGGCCGCATACTGTATTACTCCATTTCTATAACACTCTTGAAATGGCAAGATTACAGAAATGGAGAACAGATTAGTGGTTGTTAATGGTCAAGGAAGGGATGGAAATGAAAAGAAAGTGAATATGGCTATAAAAGGGCAATATGAGCAATGCTTGTAGTAATGTAATTGTGTATTTTCTGTGTCATTATCAATATCCAAGTTGTGATATTTCTTTTACAAGATGTTACCATTGGGAAAAACTGGGTAAACAGTATGGCATCTCTGTATTATTTCTGCATGTACATCTACAATGATCTTGAAACAAAAAGTTTAACTGAAAAAAAATACCCAAGTTTTTTTTATAGAATGTGAAAAACTGATTCTAAATGAATATAGAAAAGCAAAGAGCCAAGAATAGTGTAAAGGAACAGTGACAGGGAAATGTCAGAGTAGGGAAAAGCAGGTCTCCATTCCTTTCCAAAAGTAACTAATGCACTAGGAAAAAAAACTATCAGGATCACCTTTTGAAGAACTTGGAAATCCAGTCAAAAATGTACAACAACCAAGAGAAGACTTGGTGAAGAAGAAGTTGCTGCTTTGTGGTAAGAGAGTGCTGTGGCATTTTAAAGTACTTATCATCCCTCATACCTCAAATCTGCAGCAGCCATGAGAACAGCAGCCCGCTCTCCTGGTGCCATTTGCTAGTGCCAGAGGAGCAATACAGACCTTATTCTTAAAGAATTCTGGTTGTGGGTCTCATCCTGTCTGGTAATTTCCTCAAAGACCAGCACAAAGTTTTCTCTATGTTTCTCTATGTTCCCATGCAGGGGGGCTTTAGTGAAGTATTTAAAAGCACAGATATTGTCCGGAATAACTTGAGGCAAGGGACAACAGTTGGGATAATCAAGAAACAGACTGAGAAACCTAGGAAGGGAAGATACTGGAAAAAGTGATGCATACAGGAGTAAGGGTTTTTAACAACTTCTGTGTATTCCAGGAAGTCAGGAAAGCCACATGCCTGCTCAGGCTGGAATGCATGCTAGAAAAGGCCTCAGAAGACCTAAGCATTCACCTTTCAATCTCCAAACAAGTAGGAAGCGAATGCTGAGTTTTAAACAGCCTAAGCATTGAAGAAGTGCCACAACACAAAGCAAATCTACAAAGACTGGGAGAGTGTTTATTTTTTTTTCTTGTCAGCTCCAGGTGTTTAAAGTCCCTCTGTCAAAACACAAACTGACCTCTAAGCTAATAGAACACAGATTTCAGTGACTAACATAACAAAAAAATACAGACTTTACAAAAATAATTTAGAAGCCGGTTTCGGTGGCTCAGCCTATAATCCCGCGCCTTTGGGAGGTTGAGGTGAGTGGATTGCCTGAGCCCGCGGGTTCGAGACCCACCTGGGCAGGCGAGACCTCATCTCTACAAAAAAATCAAAAAATTAGCTGGGCGTGGTAGCGCACTCCTGTAGTTCCAGCTACTTGGAAGACTGAGGTGGAGCCCAGCAGGTCGAGGCTGTGGTGGCCAGGAGCAGCCACTGCACTCCAGTCTGGGTGACAGAGTGAGACTCCAACGCAAAAAAAAAAAAAAAAAAAATTTAGAAAAGTCATTAAATAAACAAATAATCACAACCTCCACACAAGGCAGGGACAATAAATCCCAAGAAAGAGACAAGAATATGATTTTCAGTATTGTCACATTTTAATATTCAAAACATCTAGTATTCAGCTAAAAAAGTATAAAGCATGAAAAGAAATAAGAAAGTACGTTTCATTTACAGGGAAGAAAAAAAACTTAATAGAAACTGTTCATGCAGAAGCCCAGCTATTAGACCTATTAGAAAATGGCTTTAAATAAAATGTCTTACATAAGCTTTAAAAGGTAAAGAAAATATGAGCAAAGAACTAAAAGAAAAGAGAAGAATAAATGTATCAATAAATAAAGAATACTATGACACACACCTGCAGATCCAGCTACTTAGGATACTGAGGTAGTAGGATTTCTTGAGATCAGAATTTTGAGGATGCAGTGCACTATAATCACACCTATGAATAGCCACTGCATTTCAGCCTGGAAAACCTCATTTCAAAAAAAAAAAAAGAGAGAGAGAGAGTATTAACAATGAGACAAAAATCATAAAAGGGAATCAAATAGAAATTTTGAGTTGAAAAGTATAGTGACAGAAATTTGAAATTCACTACAGATATTCAACAGCAGATTTGAGCACGCAGACGAGCTGATGAACTTAAAGATAAATAAATTGAGATTATCCAATTAGAGAAGATAAATGAACATAGACCAACAAACTATAGGATACCAACAAGATACTAACTACACATGATGGTAATTCCAGAGGTATAGAGAAAAGGAGAATTCTTAAAGAAATGATGACTAAATACATTCCAAATTTAATGAATGACATGAACCTACTCATCCAAGAAGCTCAAAGAACTCTATACAGGACAAATGCAAAGAGTTCCACATCAAGAAACATTACAGCCAAATTTTCAAAAACAAAGAAATAATCTTGAATGCAACAAAAGAAAAGCAACTCATCTCATACAATTCCTTTTTTTTTTTTTTTTTTTTTTTTGAGTTGGAGTCTCACTCTGTCGCCCAGACTGGAGTGCAGTGGCCGCTCCCGGCCACCGCAGCCTCGACCTGCTGGGCTCCGGCGATCCTTCCGCCTCAGCCTTCCGAGTAGCCGGAATTACAGGCACGCGCTACCACGTCCGGCTGATTTTTTGATTTATTGTAGAGATGAAGTCTCGCTGCCCAGGCGGGTCAATAAGATTGTAAGCTGATTTCTCTTCAGAAATCACCAAGGTCAGAAGGCCATGGGATGACATGATTACATATTTAAAGTTCTATAAGGAGAAAAATGTCAGTCAAGTACTCTCCATCTGGTAAAACTATCCTTCAAAAATGAAGAGGAAATTAAGATATCTGATTAACAAACCTGAGAAAATTTGTCACTAGTAGACCTGCCCTACAAGAAATGCGAAAGGGAGTCCTTAAGCTAAAATGAAAGGGCGCTAAACAATGACTCGAAACCATATGAAGAAATAAAGAACAACAATAAAAGAAGCCACATAGTAAACCTAAAAGCCAGTACTAATGCATATTTGATTTCTAACTCCTCTTTTTTTAATCTTTTTTCTCTATATAATTTAGAAAACAAATGCATAAAGCAATAATGATAAAACTATGTAATGAGCACACACATAAAGGTGTCATTTTTGACAATAACAATAGAAAGAGTTTTAAACAGGTGGGGCTTTAATCAAGTGAAGTTCTTGTCTACAATTGAAGAATTGTATGAAGAAATTTTTTATCTAGATAATAATCAGTGGAGGAATTTGACTGATCAGATAGAAAGACTTATCACAAATAAATAGCATCTAGGACAGTGTGGTGTTAGTGTGGAGATAAACCATAGACCAGTAGAACAAGGCAGAGAGCCCAGAACCAGATTCACAAAACTAGACAGAAACCTGGTAAATGAAAGAACTAGCACTGCATATCAGTGGCAAAAGGATGAATGTACCATTCAACTATGCAGAGACAATAAATTATACATATGAAAAAAGTAATATTTTTCACACTATAAACAACCAATTCCAGATGGATCAATAACTTAAATAAGAAAAATAAGAACTTGAAAGAGAATATAGGAAAATATATTTATCACTTCAGGGTAATAAATACTTTTTAAAAGCAAACAGAAAGCATAAACCAAAAAGAAAAGATTGAAAGCGATCACTATCCAAAATAAATGTTAAAATCGTATAAATTAAAATTAAAAAGTCAAACAACTGATTAAAAATGGAAAGAAGATACAGTTTTTCACAGATGAGTCGACAGTATACATCTGAAAAATATATTAGTGTCAGTTGTAATCAAGTAAATGTGTATTAAATCTACCATAAAATGCAATGTCACATCCAAATAGACTACAAAATTCAAAAGTCTGAAAATGCCAGGTATTGGTAATACATGGACCAAAGAAACCTCCCCTACTCTGCTGATGCAAATTGGTAAAACTACTCATGAAAACAAGTTGGAATTACTTAGAAGTGGTGAATTTGTACATACCCAGCAATGCCACTTGTAGATACATATCTTATAAAAACTCTTGAATACACGAACACGAGGAAATTTACATTGTAGTAACTTTTTTGTAATAATAGAACAATCCAAATGCCCAATAACAGTAGAATTAAAAAATTGAAATGCATTCTTGAAATGAAATGCCACGCGAGAGAGAAAATGCATAAATTATAGACATGTACATACATGGTTCTCAAAAACATAATGAGTGAAAATGGCAAGCTGTAGAATAATACATTCTGAGTTCTTTTATACAAAGTTCAAAAACAGGCAAATGAAACAACATAGTAACACATTTTCGTTTAAACATATATATAGGATCTCTACCTAGATTAATATATACACATGTATGGAAAACCCTAAGGAAAACGGGAATAAACATAACTCAGGAAAGTGGTGACTTTTAGGGCAAAGGAGAGTGGATGCCATGAGATGGAGGAAGGGGAAGGCAACTGGGCAGAAACTCACAAACCAGAAACTTTTCAAAACAAAGGTAGTATTTGATTTCTTATGCTGAGTTGTGAGCAGTGATCATTTTACTGTTTAAAATGCTACTTACAGCCGGGCTCGGTGGCTCAGCCTGAAATCCCTCACTTTGGGAGGCTGAGGTGAGTGGATTGCCTGAGCCCGCGGGTTCGAGACCCGCCTGGGCAACTTGGCGAGACCTCATCTCTACAATAAATTTAAAAAAAAAACAGCCGGGCATGGTAGCGCATGCCTGTAATTCCGGCTACTCGGAAGACTGAGGCGGAAGGATCGCTGGAGCCCAGCAGGTCGAGGTTGCGGTGGCCGGGAGCGGCCACTGCACTCCAGTCTGGGCGACGGAGTGAGACTCCAACTTAAAAAATAAAATAAATAAATAAAATAAAATGCTACTTACATAAAATATATGTAAGTATATTCTCTTAGTATGTTGTATTTCACAAAGTAAAGTATTTACAATAAAATGAAAATACAATAAAAAGTAAATACAGAAAGAAAGCCTGGGTAGAAAAAAATTGATCAAGTCTATGTTTTAGAAAGATTATTCTCATAAACATAAAAAAGAGAGACACTGAAGGTCACTACTATCTAGGAGTTGAGAAAGTGTGGCTCTAACCTGAGCAATACTAAACGCAGATTTAAAAGATAGCATGTAATTGACAGAATTGCTGATAGAATGGATGCAATGACACTGATGTACTTTGTGCCTGGCTTATCATTAGGAAGCTGGTGATGATGGCCAAAGAGAACTGGAGTAGGAAGACTTTGGCTGAGGGGTGGGAGAAAGTATTGGAGCATGTGATGGAAAAATAGAAAGAGATCCACAAAAGAACAGTTTCCCGAAAGTCAAGTGAGGATTAAAAAGAGTTTGGACTGGATACCACTGAAAAACATGTTATGAGGTCATCTGCTGATATGAAATGTACAGGAATAGTTTTCTGGACTTGAAGAGCATGGATGGGGTTTGGAATAGCTGCTGTGGGAAATACAGCAGGGAAAAGCCAGAGTCAAAAACATGGCTGCGTAGCAAGGAAGGGCCAGCTGAGGTCGAAGGCATGAATCTGTAGGACAGCCAGCTGGCACGACTTGTGACCTACTCCAGCAACCTTGGTTATCATAGAGCAGTTACCAAGGTTGCAAACGTGATCACATTTGAGACACACACACACACACACACACACACACACACACACACACACACACACACATGCCCACACACAAACATCCACTCCAGGCTTGGGCTAACTAATTAGTCGGAGGTCTATGAAAAACCTTAGATCACAATATAAAGGAGACTTTGCAAAATCTTTTACACCAGGAAATATAGTTTCTATGGATGCCTAAGAATTTCCACCTAGACACAGCTTCTTCAGGATTCAGGTTGGTCAGAATTTCCAGGAAAACTTTACAAGAGGAAGATTAGTGGAACAAACCACAGCCCCCCCAATAGCAGTTGAACCCAAGGTACGAACTGATATTCATCCTCTCTCTCCTTTACCACCTCTCTTAGTCCATTTTGTATTGCTATAAAGGAACATCTGAGCTGGGAGGTTAAAAGGAAAAGGTCTATGTGGCTCACAGGTCTGCAGGGTATACAAGAAGCACAGTGCCAACATTTGCTTCTGGTGAAGGACTCAGGCTTCTTCCACTCATGCGGAGGGCAAGGAGAGCAGACATCACACAGACAGCAAGAGAGAAGACGGGAGAAAGAGCAGAGGAAGGGGACAATCAGTTCTCATGGAAACTAATGGAGCGAAAACTCACTCATTACTGCTGCCTCAATGGCACCAAGACATTCATGAGTGATCCACCCCCAGGACTCAAATGCCTCCCACCAGGCCCCACCTCCAACACCGGAGATCACATTTCAACAAGACATTTGGAGAGGGCAGATATCCAAACCATAGCATCACCTGTGATAAAGCATCCCCTTCAGTTAGCACTTTTGCTGGCTCAGATGTCTTGCTGGGTGTATTGACCCGGGCCCTCATCTCTGGGATCAGTTTCTATGTCCTTCTTCAGCCACAGTTACTCTACTTGCTCTTTTATCATTACATCAGACCTAAGAGGCAAGACCTTCTCCATAACATAGCAGCAGCCCTACCTCTTTAAGACCATCAAAATCAATTATACCTCCCAGACAGAGGAAACTGACTCACCTCGGGGTCAACTGCTGCTGCAGGGGCTGCAGCCTCTTTTGCCATTATGACCTTGTCATCTATCGTGGTAATTGAGTCACCTTGCTTCTGACACTTAAGTGCTGCCACCTGGCTTCTGCTTTTCAAGGGGGGGTCCCATCATCCCCACTGCTACCAGGGAGCTCAGTTCTCTTACAGAATCTCCTACTGTTAGCCCCACCCTACAGAGAACATTCCACCACTGAGCGTCTCAAAAACCTGCTGTCTTCAAGCCAATTCATTCCTGTTATTTTGAAAAGGAATCTTTAAAAGTATGATCAGAATTCTTCTAGTCCTGGAGAAATGAATAGCATTTCTTTCTTCCAACACTTGATTCCATAATCTCTTCAGAGCCAGAACAGGAGTTGCTTTGAAGAAAGTGTTTCAAAACAGAGGCAGGTTCTGCCTCTTGCGGTCCGTGCATCTTCCCACCTACATTCTGGAAAACTTGCTCAGTGCTTTCATCCTTCTGGATGTCTGTTGGTTTGCCCTTTTAAGATTCTCCTATTTTCTATTCCACATCTTCTTTCCCATTCCCCCTTTCCTTTTTCTCATGTCAGTTTCTTTTCTTTTCTTTTTTAGTTGAGATCTCATTCTATCGCCCAGGCTGGAATGCAGTAGCACAATCACAGCTCACCACAGCCTCAATCTCCTGGGCTCAGGCCGTCCTTCCACCTCAGCCTCCTGAGTAGCTGGGACTACAGGTGTGCACCACCAAGTTGAGCTAATTTTTTTAGGGTTTTGTTTTTTTTTTTATAGAGATGAGATCTTAGTATGTTGCCCAGGCTTGTCTTGAACTCCTGGACTCAAGAAATTCTCCCTCCTTATAGTGAGATTGCAGGCATGAACCACAACACTCAATTCATGTCATTTCCTATAGCCTGCTCCTAATCTGTCCCAGGAATACCACTTTGCTTTTTGTCCCAGGTACACTTACTTGCCACTTTCATGACTATTTCTGTCAGAATAATCCATTATGGTCAAATTATCATTGGTCCCCAATGCCATAAACATTACTGACTTTAGAAAGCAAGGGAACTTTGACAGAGAGAGAAAAATTAAGAGATGGCCCTCCACTGTCATATTGAAAGAACAAACACAGTGATAGGGACAGACATAATGCTGGCAAATGCACCCATCTGAGCACCTTACAGGTTTTTGAGAAACCAATCAATGCACATGTATCAACACACACACGTGTGCCATTATTTTGTATATCCTTTTCCTAAACGAATGAAGAAAAGGCAACAATATCTTTCAAAGGGTTTGTTCTTTCAGGGTAAAATTTTGTAAGACTGCTATCAAGGAAGGTTGTTATACGAGAGACAAAGACAAAAAAAATTACTTGCTCCAAGAATTTGCTGAACAATTTCATATCACTGAATTCTACCCATTAACACATGTATTTAGATCTTAACAATGACTGACAGACATTTGGAAAGCCAAAGTAAAAGTTGACCTGCAGACAGTTCAAATTTGCCATATGCTTGCTGTCACTGTTAACAGTTTGTGGACCATCCTAATTTATTCTTCAGCTCACTAAACTGATGTATTTTAGGAAAATGAATACCTGTTCCTTTTTCAAAGATGATATTATTTTTCCTTATTATTCATAGGTAAGGATAACAGAATAAATGACTATCTGTCAATTTAAGATAGTTTTAAGGGGAAGGAACGGGTTCCCCTCCCGCTAGGATCTATCACAAATGTTTTCCACTTAAATGATTGTCTCACTGAGGAACTTCTCAAACAATATTCATCAGCTGCAATTTCAGAAATAAAAGTTATTTCCTCCAACATAACCTAACAGAATTTTTAAAGACAACTTATCAGTGCTCAGAAATCACAAAAATTTAAATTGTGTGTATGTGTGTGTATGACCATATGGCTAAAAATACTTCTTTAATCCCTGTAGTTTTTGCCTTTTTAAAAAATAATTTTATTATTCTCTCTGATCAGATGTGTTTAAACAACCAAGTATCCCATTATCTAGTGGCCCTATCCTTTTCTTTCTTGAAACTTCATTTTATAAATGCAGATGTAGATGGCAGGATTTTTAAATGAAGACAAGAGAAGAAGCTCATATTCATTGTTTTAAAACTTGACACGCACTCTACAAAACTAGGCACCCTTTTCTCATCGTGTATTTAAGGATAGGTCTTCAACTTTTTCAGTTTCAATCAGATTGCTCAAATGGTCAAGCTTCTTTATTGTAAAAATGTTAATAAAACCTGAATAAATAAAATAATTAAGAGATCTCCTAATTAATTTTTAAATATTCTAGATTATGAGCAAGGGCTGTGGATTGTGTTAAACAATCCTTGTCCCTCATGCTTCTAACATAGTGGTTGGTCCGTGGTGGGACGCAATAAATGAATTTTAATTGACCAGTTAGTTAGCCACTAATAGTTGTTTATAAGTTATAATGTGTATTCTGCGTTTAAGGTTGTCAAATTAATGTCAAAATGTTCTGAAACAATTAAGCCAACCATCTAAGACATTTATAACCATTAGTTATTTTATAATACAATATTTTATTGTTTACGTTTTAGCAAACTTTACTTTTCTTCAAATATCTCTTCTGAGGACTTTTAAGACATGCCTCATGATAGAAATAAACAATTTGCAGCAGGTCCTAGAATTTCAACATGAAAACAGAATAAAAATGGTCTCATCACAGACGTGTTCATTTTCATGCTGATGGACAAAGCCCTTGGGACTATTAGAAAGATGATCTAGAACTTGCTCCATATCACCTAACTGGTTGTTCACAGCAGGTCCTCACTGTCCTGTCAATTCTCAGGCAGAGGAGGGCGGGATGGTACATAGCCGCCTCAGCTGAAGCCCTGCAAGACTCACCGTTCATCTGCAAAAGCGAAGCCCTGGGCAGCTGGCACCCTTCCACAGGGAGCTACAAACACCACTTCGCCACATTGCAAGTTTCCCCAGGCAGCAGATGTCTTGTAACTGCCGTTCAGGTCTGCAACTCCACCAAGCCACCTGTACAACATATTTAATGTACCGACAATGATTTTGTTGCTACTTAGAAAAGATTTTTTTAATCTCATTTTTCTCCAAACTCCTGTATGGCCAGTGGAATCAGGATAGGAAATCAAGCCTTCCATTGCAAAACCTTTTATTAAAATATAGTAGGGAAAGAATCAAATCCTGCACACGTTTTCCCTTCCCCTGGCTTTACTCAAATGATTCAGAAAACTGCATCCACCTTCTAAATTATCACAATTATATTTTGATCCCTGAAAAAAAAAAAATGCTGGCTGGGCGCAGTGGCTCATGCCTATAATCCCAGCACTACGAGAGGCGGAGGCGAAGGGATTGCCTGAACCCACAGGTTTGACACCAGCCTGGGCAATTTGGCAAGACCTCGTCTCTACACTAAATCAAACAATAAGAAAAATTAGCCGGGCATAGTGGCAGGTGTCTGTATTTCTAGCTACTTAGAAGGCTGAAGTGGAAGGATCTCCTGAACCCAGCAAGCCGAGGCTGCGGTGGCCATGAGTGGGCCACTCCACTCCAGCCTGGGCAACAGAGGGAGACT
The DNA here is from genome assembly GCA_027257055.1 of Cephalopachus bancanus. NCBI lineage: Eukaryota > Metazoa > Chordata > Mammalia > Primates > Tarsiidae > Cephalopachus > Cephalopachus bancanus. The sequence continues at coordinate 7,718,810 of JAPVLO010000031.1, read as the reverse complement.
CTAGTGGGAAAAAAAAACACCAAAAAACAAAAACTGCTGCTTCTAAAAAGCTGAACCACCAAACAGAAAAGTTAAACAACTAACTGTTAAATTGCTCACCCTTCTGCGTTACTCTGAAGCTACCAAACTTTAACATGCCTCTACCAAAACTTTACACTGTGGGTGCAATCCTCTTAGAACATTCTCAGGAAAACATTCTGACTTCTTCAATTGCTAAAGTGATTCTTACAGTAGCATTGTGTCTGTTTGGTTTAAAAATGAGGTTGATAATGATAATGTTTTTCCATAAGATGATCTTCTACTTTTTAATGATACCCGTAGTTTCCCCTACATAAATGACTAAATCCTTACAGAATCTCTGTCTTGATTAGCACTCCTGCTAGTAAAATTTCACATACTAAATCAGCACCAGCTGTAGCAAGAAAGAAAGAAAAAGGCAAGTGTAAATGTTCCATATGCCCCACCAAATTGGCATCTGTGTCAGTAACCCTTTTTTTTAAAGCTATTGTATACATACATTCTCTTAAGTGTTTTGTTCACAGAATACTGCTAACAAAATTCTCTCTGTTGGCATATCAAAAAAAGAGCCTGTCCTTGGTACCATTCAACTGCACAAAATACAATTTCTTCTTTTCCTCTCTTGGTCACAGACATACCTGAAGGTTCTATTTATATAAGTTGTTTCAAATTAGTGAACCTTTATTTTGACATCTGTTCTCTGTAATGTGACACTGCAGTGTTCTTACAAAGCTGCTTTGCAGTTGAAGTTTAATTGGTAGCAACACCAAACAATGTCAGAAAGACAAGAGAATTATTTTGGTCACCTGAAAGGTATCTCAGAGACCAGGCTCAAAAACAACCTGGAATGTGGTGGTGGTAGAAAACATGCGTGGTCACTCTCATCTCCTCATTCATATTTTCTTCAAATGATTTAGTGCCTCTCTATAGATTTAGACTGATAGAGACAAATATATCAGCAAGAGTCCCAAGGACATAAGATATACCTTGGATGCTATGTTATGGTACTCTAAGTGACTTTCAATGGTTTACACATTAGGGGCTTGTGATTTGCCTGAAATCCAATGTATACAGTTCTTCAGGAACTTTTTTTTGTTTTTGAGTCAGAGTCTCACTCTGTCACCCAGGTTGGTGGTGGCACTCGTGGCCACTGCGACCTTCAGCTGCTGGGTTCAAGTGATCCTTCCACCTCAGCTGTTCAAGTAGCCGGAACTACAGGTGCACACCTGGCTAATGTATTGTAAATACGCGGTCTTGCCAAGTTGCCCAGGCTGGTCTCAAGTACCTGGGCTCAGGCAATTCTCTTTGCTTCCGCCTCCCAAAGTGCTTGGATTACAGGCGTGAGCCACTGCACCCGGCTCAGGAACATATTCACACCATCAATATGAATCCTACAACACTCATCGGAAAGCTACAAACAGAAGGGCATACTGATTAAGTGGTATACATACAAGGACTGTTTAGTAGGCTATGTCCCAGAGCCAGCTGCCTCACAGGTGAAAAAAAAAACATATACTTAAAGTATTTTCTTCTCTCACCGGAGCCTGGTTATCTTAGGGAAGGCCAGTACACATGGAAAAGAGAACTGGCCATTCGTTTGTTTGTGGTGCCCATGGTTCCTGCTTATGCCTTCTTACAAGTGTTTACAACACTGTGTTGCTATTATTTCCTTACGTCTCTGTCATTCTTAATTTGACTGTAAGCTTCTTGAGAGTTGAGATAGTATGTCCATATCTAGCCTCACACAGTATCAGATTTTAATAGATACCCAATAAAGATTTTCCCATAGCAAAGTGGTTATGGAATGCTGAAAGTTTTTGTTATAAGTGAAATGAACTGGTTAGTGAGCAACTTACTAACTGGGATCAAAAGACCCAAATCAATAGGGATGGATAAATGGATGAAAATTTCCTTTGCTTCCCTGAAGTTTTCCTGCTACATAAATACCCTTTCATCAAATGTAATTCTCAGGCTATTGAGATTTAGTGAAAGTTATGCTTAATAACTCTTTCATATCTAAGGATTAGAGACATTTTGGTTACAGGTTAAAAATCTCCTGGATCTAAATTACCTAATTCATAGTGAATAGTTTAGAGAAGGACAGGTGGGCAAAATCCATGATTGTAGTTTATCTTGCAAAATGCTATTTTAAAATATGAAAATTTATTCCATTAAAAACATACAGCTTCCCATAGGAGGCAATGACCTCTCTCCCCAACAGTTTGAGCAGGCAAAGCTTCTAGCTTCCTCTCAGGGGAGCTATGATAGGAATTCCTGCACTGGAAACTTTGGGGGAGATGATCCAATGTTTATATACATGAAATTCAACTATACAGACCCACTCTATAGTGATCTTACAGCTGTTAAAATGATTATAACTCCAAAAGCACTGCCTAATGAAAAAAAGAAAGAAAGAAAATTATTATAATGGGGGTGGACAATGAAAAATGTTGGTTAATGGGCACAAACATACAGGAGTAAGTTCCTGCTGGGTGCAGTGGCTCACACCTGTTATCCTAGGATTTTGATAGGCCAAGGCGGGAGGATTGCTTGAATCCAGCCTGGGCAGCATAGTGAGATCTTGTTTCTCCAAAAAAAATACAAAAATTAATCAGGCGTGGTGGTAGGCACCTTTAGTCCCAGCTATTTGGGAGGCTGAGGCGGAAGGATTGCCCTGAGCCCAGGAGGTCGAAGATGCGGTGAGTCCTGATTGTGTCACTGCACTCAGCCAGGGCCACAGAGTGAAACTCTGACTCAAAAAAAAAAAAAGAAAAATTTTAAAAGGAGTAAATTCCATAGCAGAGTTCCATAGCAGGGTGACCATAGTCAACTAACAATGTTTTGTAGATTTCAAAACAGCTGGAAGAGAGAACTTGAAATGCTCCCAACACATAGAAATGGCAAATACTCAAGACAATGGAGCCGGGCTCAGTGGCTCAGCCTGTAATCCTGCACCTTTGGGAGGCTGAGGTGAGTGGATTGCCTGAGCCCGTGGGTTCGAGACCTGCCTGGGCAGCGAGACCTCATCTCTACAATAAATCAAAAAATCAGCCGGGCGTGGTAGCGCGTGCCTGTAATTCTGGCTACTCGGAAGGCTAAGGCGGAAGGAATGCCAGAGCCCAGCAGGTCGAGGCTGCGGTGGACGGGAGCGGCCACTGCACTCCAGTCTGGGCGACAGAGTGAGACTCCAACTCAAAAAAAAAAAACAAAAAAGGACAATGGATATTCTAAACACTGTCTTGATCATGACATATTCTATGCATATAACAAAATATTACATGTACCCCCAAAATATGTACAGATACTATGTCTCAATAAATGGATTATAATAATTTTTATTTTTTTAAATAAGGGGGAGGGGCAGATTGCGACTCCCAGGCATCCTGCAAAGTAGGTCGGTCACCTTAAGGGCAACCTTTACCCACCCAAAAATTCATCTCACATTAGCAGTAAGGACTCGGGTGTCACCCCAAATCATTATTTTCCTTACTTATAAGTTTAAGGCATTATAATAACTTTTTAAAAAAACATTTGGGCATATTATAGTTGATGGTAGCATGGGAAAAAATATATATGTCTACTAATTTATATGTTCCTTAAGTAAACACAATTCTTTTTATCCCTGCATTCCCAAATATCACCACAATGATGCAGAGTATGTATTTCAAGATGACTATTAAATCCATGAATTTTTTCAACAACTGATTTCTTACTTGGTTGCCTGCTTATTTTTCAGTTCCTACTCCTAGGCCTGTAATTGGCATGCTTATTGTAATACAGTTGTATGGATGATAAATTACACACTGATATGGGATTTCCCCAAACGACAGACAAGTATAAAAATGAACCTGGAAAATCAATCAATCAAGAAGTCCTTTCCAAGAGCACTGGCTGTATAAAATCCTACTAGACTTCGTAGTGTAGAGTTATCAACCCAAAGTAATGGGGAGAATAGCTGGTGCCAGCTGTATGGCACGCAAACTGGCATTCTGATTGGTTCCAGCCCATGCCATGCTGGTCGTTGGATATTTTGAACATCAACTTTGGTTTCTGTTCAAAGGCAATTTGTGATCCTGATAAGAAGACACCATGTGATCATAATTTTAAAATAACAAGACAATAGACAGTATATTTTATACAGCGCCTACCAGGCATTCATAGAAAATGGTCATATTTAGGAAGCTAAGTCCAGGAAGCGGTGACCTATGAATTTTAATTTGCAGACTGGCCTTCAAATTCCAAGGTGATTCTACATGATAGTTTGGACTAATACTATCAGTGTGTACCAGGACCAGTGGCACCAGTTGCCATTGCCTTTTCTAACACCATGGGCTTTGTTCGCCCAAAGCAACCTCATTCTCTAGAGACACACACCAGGGTAGTTGGTGTGTGGTAGTTACTTCTGAAAAGGCCACAGCCAGGTCACACATTATTTAAAGCGCTACTTTATTTAAGACAACTTTCAAGTGTTTCTTCTCCCTTTGCTATCTATGATTGCCCCGTTTCAGTTTGCCATAGAGCAGCTGTTTTGATATCCAGCATTTATCCGTTCTCCACATGCATCCAGCCCAGAGGGATTGTTAAGCAGATCATTGTTTTAATTCTGGCTCCATTCCAGGTCCCCATTATTAGTGATCCTGTCTTAACATTTACTGTTCAGTTTGGCTCACAGGTGATGTTGATTAAATTGGATATGCCATCTGGGGTGGGTTTTTGTCTGGTAGGCGCATTCCAGGCTGAGCACACCTACTGCATCATTTTGGTCTGAAGTTTTATGCCACATTGGATGGCATTCTGGACATGGTTTTCTGCCACCTGGGCTTGACGCTTGGCTTATTCATGTAGTAGTTGTGTTGAAATTCGGCAATCCACCTCACTATCAGGGTCTTGGTTTGCTAATGAATAAAATAGAGACAATCATTAATGCATTCCTTCACGTAGTTCCTTGTTAATTTGTTAACCATTTATTAGCCAGTCACTTTGGGTCTGATACTCTATGGGACATGGAGAAATCAGATATAAATAAGGGATCAGAGTAGAGGAGATAAGATGTATAAACAGAAGGCTAGCAATACTGCAGGTATAGTTCACAAAATGTCTCTCTCTCTACTAACCATGTGAGCAGAGTGCTCTGGAGCAGAGGACATGATCATTGAACTGGACCCTGGAGATCAAGACCTCTAAACTTCGTTTACATGCATCTTATCAGTTAAAACATCCCTGTGAGGAGATGCAGTGGCTCGCTCCTATAATCCTAGCAGTTTGGGAGACTGAAGTGAGAGGACTACTTCAGCCCAGGAGTCTGAGGTCAGCCTGGACAATATAGCAAGAACTTGTCTCTACAAAAAAAAAATAAATAAATAATAATAATAATAATAACAACTAGGTGTGGTGGCATGGCATGTACCTATAGACCCAGCTTCTTGGGAGGCTGAAAAGGTAGGACTGCCTGAGCCCAGAAGGCCGAGGCTATGGTGAGCCATGATTGTGCCCCTGTACTCCAGCCTGGGCAACAGAGTGAGATCTTGACTAAAAGCAAACAAAAAAATTTTTTAATTAAAATTAAAAATGTTCATGTGAGGGTAACACATAATGCTGTTCCTAATTATTGATGGAAATAAATATGTATTGATTATTTATTTTGTATTATTTCATTCGTTTTAATTTAAATAAACAAAGCAGACTGGAATATGTGTGCTACCATACACATGGGGTAGTTCCGAGAATTAAATGGCACGATGTGTGAACACACACCTTTTAAAAGCTGAGAAAGACTCTTTTGAGCGTGCAGGTGATGTTGCCTGCCCTGCCTACCCCCAAAAGGCTGTCACAAGGACTAAAGTAGAAAGTGAATGTGAAAGAAGGTTGGAAATATAAAGCATCAGTAGTAAGTAGAGCAGTCATAGCTACTACTTACTTAGCTCCTATGATGTACTAGGCACTGTTCTAAGCATTTTACAACAAATACGGTAGCTTCTAGAGGTAAGCCATTTGAAAGTGTTGATATTTGTCCATTTCTGACTCACAAAAATGACAATTTCATGTGGTTCATTCTATAATTACTTTCCCATCTTACAGATGAGGAAATGAGATGCGGAGAGATTAAATAATTTACCCAAAGTCCCAGAATTAGTAAATGGTTATTATTTTTCTCATTATTTGTAGATATTCTGAATCTGTTGGGGTTCTTGGGTTGCAAGAATGAAAATCCAAAAGGTCTAACTTTAGAGAGAAAAATAATTTATTGGAAAGATATGGAGTTCCTTGTAGAGACAAAGGAAAGCTGACCAACAGAATACAGTCATCCTTTTGTATACTTGGGGATCGGTTCCAAGACCCCCCACATGTACCCAAGTCTGCACACACTCAAGTCCGCATGGCCCTGTGGAATCGGTGGATATGAAAAGTCAGTCCTGCCGGACTTGGTGGCTCAGCCTGTAATCCCGTGCCTTGGGAGGCTGAGGTGAGTGGATTGCCTGAGCCCCCAGGTTCGAGACCCGCCTGGGCAACTTGACGAGAACTCATCTCCACAATTAATCAAAAATTAGCCGGGCGTGGTAGCGCGCGCCTGTAGTTCCAGCTACTCGGAAGGCAGAAGCGGAAGGATTGCTGGAGCCCAGCAGGTCGAGGTTGCGGTGGCCGGGAGCGGCCACTGCACTCCAATCTGGGCGACTGAGTGAGACTCCAACTTAAAAGAAAAAATAGTCAGTCCTCCAAATATGTGAGTATCACATTGCTCCAACCACAATTGGCTGAAAAAGTCTGCATGTAAGTGGGCCCGTGCAGTTCAGGCCCGTGTTGCTCGAGGGTTAGCCGTATTCCAGAATCCCACTGTTTCTCATCACCTCAATCAAGGTCCTCCACTCTGTTCCAAGCCACCATCATCCCTCACTGGATGAATGTGAAACCTCCTAGCTGGTCCCCCAGCTCCTGCCTTTGCCCTTCCTCGGGCTATTTTCAACCTAATGGAGAAATAGATCACGTTTAACTGTAGGTCAAATAATGTCACTCTTCTTCCTAAGCCTTTCAGTGGCTCCCATCTCTCCCCAAGGCAAAGCTAACAACTCTACTCCCATCTACATGGCCCTATGTGATCTGCCCCTACTCCAGATCTCTCTAGCCACATGTCCTACTACCCTCTTCTCCTCTCTGCTCCACTCACACTGCATGCCCTGGGCACAGCCTCATCTCAGGCCTCTGTGCTTATAGACCTTTCCCCCAGTTCTCCATGTGGCTTACTCTCATACCTCCTTCCAGTCTTTTCTCACACATCACCTTCTCCGAGAGGCTTTCCTTGGTCGGCACTGAAAATGTCAATCCTACCCCGAAAGTGAACCTTAGTCCCTGCTTTACTTTTTCTCCTTTGTACTCATCTTGGTCTTGTATACTTTATGTTGACTGATTTGTATTTATTATTGGCCCCTTCAGTAGAATATAAGGTAGGAATATGTTTTTAAAACAAATAAATAGAGCAGAACAAAAGAAAACTAGAGTTCTGGGGATCCAGGAAGCTCCAGCTACTCCCTGTGTAGTTGTTTAAAAGTCCAGTTCTTAGTAGAGAGACTACACTGACTGACAGGTATAGCTTCCGTTGCATGTGTACCCACTGACCACGGCAGAACAGGCAACTGGGTCACTAGAAAATGGCGAGCATGGCCGGGCATGGTGGCTCACGCCTATAATCCCAGCACTTTGGGAGGCTGAGGTGAAAGGATTGCCTGAGTCCATGAGTTTGAGACCAGCCTGGGCAACTTGGCGAGACCTCATCTCTACAATAAATCAAGAAAATTAGCCAGGTGTGATGGCACATGCCTGTGGTTCCAGCTACTTGAACTGGTGAGGCGGAAGGATGCCTGAGCCCGGCAGGTTGAGGCTGCTGTGGCTGTGAACGTGCCACTGCACTCCAGCCTGGGAGGAATGAGACTCCAACTCAAAAAAAGAAAGAAGGAAAGAAAATGGCAAGCACTACTACCAGAAGAAGAAGGATTCCAGGCAGGCAAAAGCAGTAGGTATGCCACCCATGACACACGCTGCTGACCTTCTTCATTGAATCTCTCCTTTTTACTGTATTTACCTGTCATTTTCTACTCTTCCGGTATTCTCCAGAAACAGTAGACTTTCATGAAAATTTGGATACAAAAATCAGACTTCCCAGTGCAGACAACTATCGTTTCCCTTCTCTTTAGGTTGACTGTCTTTCCATAGAGGTAAACTTCAATAAAGCCTATATCTTTATTAGAAGAATCTGTGCATCTTCCATAGGAATTTTGAATTCTCATATTGGATTTTTATTTTACCTTAAAGAAAATAGAGGAATTATTTGCTTTTGGTGCTTCTATTATTCTGCTCGAAATAAAATAATCGTAGTTGTGGCTGATAAAAAGGGAAATGGAAAAACATTGAACAGTGCAGAAGTATGTAAGGTCCAGCCACGTCAACAAGGCTGCTCTTGCTTCCATTCTGTCTTTTAACTTGTGAAATGTGGACTTCCAGCATTTATTTATTTGTTATTTATGATTTTTATCAGAAAAGGTTCATATAAATACACTAGATAGAATATTATATGAGCTGGGCTCGATGGCTCAGCCTGTAATCCAAGCACTTTGGGAGGCCGAGGCGAGTGGATTGTCTGAACCCGCGGGTTCAAGACCAGCCTGGGCAACCTGGCGAGACCTTGTCTCTACAATAAAATTTAAAAATAGCCAGGTCTGGTAGCACGCATTTGTAGCTCCAGGTATGCGGAAGGCTTAGGCAGGAGGATTGCTGGAGCCCAGAAGGTTGATCCTGGGATGGCCGTGAGCATGCATGCCACTGCACTCCAGCCTGGGCAAAGGAGTGAGATTCCAACTCAAAAAAAAAAAAAAAAACAATATTATATGCACTGCTCTATAAGCTGCACATTAAATTAATACTATGAAAATTTTCCACAACCAGCATTCTTCACTTTACATTCTATCAAGAATAGCTTTTCATGCCACATTGTTCTGCCTTATCTTATTCATAGTCTGTATAGTGTTATAGGGATGTATTATAACTTATTTAACCAACTGTTTAATATAGATATTGGTACTAAAAACAAGGCTATAGTGGATATTCTTTTATGTAAATATCCACTTGTATTTTTAGGATAAAGTCCAAAAAGTACAGTAGAGATATATTTTACATTTTGATGCATGTTACTAGACTGTATTACAGAAAATTTATAGTAATGTACACCCCCATCAAAACTATATGGTAATATCACTCCCTAACACCATCATCTTTGGTATTCTAATAGAAAACACAGAGTTCTTTAGGATGTCAGTGAACTCCAAACTTTATATAACAGATCTTACACACTGCCATCTTCACTGACAATTGGAGATGACTCAGACAAATGAGTGTAAATCTAGTCTAAGTGAGCACAGCTCCAAAATTAGTAACCAACATGATACAACTGTAATTATTAGAACAGAGGTGTGGCCTTAGATGGGGTTTTAACATTTGCAACAGGACTGGACCCTATCTGAGGCAGACAGATAGGTGTAGAAACTTGATATTCTAAAATACAATGTAGGCCAGCAATGGCACCTGTGTGACACACAAGCTTTCACTTCCCACTGCAAAGATAATTCCAATGACCTCAGCCTCTGCCTTTGAATCTATCACAACACAGTGCCCTGGCAGTCATGACAAACTCATTAGCATAGATATATCAGATACAACCTATTTGCTATCCTTGAACTCCATAGTGGCTGTGTTGACAAATGAATCCAGAAGACACAGAATTTCCAGCAGAGTATACTTTAGGGGAGGGGACCATATAGGTGACATTTGATCAGGACCTTTAAATCAGTTTTTTCAGTGTTTGATAGTATCAAAGATGAGAGCAGGTTGAAACCTAAAGCCCTATTGTGATTTGTGGGTGCCCAGTGGAAAATATTAATTATTAGTCAATTCAGAAAGATTCTGGTTAGACAAAAAATTCTGGGAAGACAAAAAAATGATCTTAGGATACCAACTTCATTCATTTGACTTCCTAAAATGATTAGGTAAATGGAAACTGTGTTTTTTTTCTAGCATTTCTTCAATGGCATGTATATTTCTATAGATAAAACTTAAGTTGCTGTCTAAGAGTCTTACATTTTTGTCTTTTGGTATTCCATTAGTAAGGACAATTAACATTATTGGCCGTAACAACCTTCAAATCTCAGTAGATTAACAATAAAATTTATTTTTAACTTTCTAAAAATTCAGAGTTTTTCCAGATGCTGCTTTCAAGTGGTAGCTATGAGACCCAGGCTCTTTGTGGCATATGATTTCAACACATGGCCTCCATTGTTACTACAAAAGGAGACAAGAGATCATGAAAGCTCACACAATTTTATGGCCCATCCTGGAAGTGTTGGACATCATCTCCATCTACTTCCAATTGGCCAGGACTTTATCACATAGCCCAACTTGAAGGGGCCTGGAAAATGGAGTCTCCTTGTGTGCCCAGAAAGAGGAAATAGGATTAGCGAGCATGGGGATTTAGCCAACTACTCTGTGCCACAGGCATACAGCCAGGCTCAAGAATTTCACTATTCTTTATAAATCTAATAGCAGTGTTCACCTCTTTAAAAATTTAGAGAGAGAACCACTTTACTGTATTTCAGTGGATTCTCTATACCATATAATTTTTCATTCTTAGGGATGAAATTATAGTATAAGTATGACTGAACTCATAGTGTGATATTATAAAATATATATTTGGTTTTTGACATCAGTTCTCAACATACAACTCCTAAAATCCTTGGAATCTCCAAATTGATGTTTTGCATATGCTAATGAGATGATTAATGCTTTTGTATGCTAATAAGTTGACTGGCACCCCTAGGTAACTTCAGAATGGGGGCTGATCACTCTAACAACCAAGGCGGGATTAGAAAGTTGGGACTTTCAGCCCCATCTCCAACCTCTTCGGGAGGAACGAGGCTGAAGATTAAGTTGGTCGCCAATGACCAATGAACAATGGTTTAATCAGTTGGAAATCTCCATAAAAACTAAAAAGGACAGGGTTCAGAGAGCTTCTGAACAGCTGAACAGCTGGAGGTTCCTGCAGGGCAGGGCACACAAGTGAGGGGAGGGAAGCTCTGTGTCCCGTCCCTTTGCATTTCTCTATGGCTCTCTTCATCTGTATCCTTTGTAATATCTTTTAGTCCAGTAAACATGTTTCCCTGGACTGTTTTAACAAATTAATTGAGCCCAAGGAGAGGGTCATAAGAACCCCAATGAATAGCCAGTTGGTCAGAAACTCAGGTAAAATAACCCAGGTAAAATCACCTGGGGCTTGTGATTGGCATCAGAAGTGAGACAGTCCTGTGGGACTGGGCCCTCACACTGTGGGATCCTATGCTATCTCTAGGTAGTGTCAGAACTGAATTCGAGGATACCCAGTTGGGGTCTGCTGTGGAATTGATTGCTGGCTGGGGAAAAACCCCACACACATTTGGTCACAGAAGTTGTCCGTGTTGATTGTTACAGTGTGAGAGCAGAGAGAAAACAGTTTTGTTTTGTTTTTTTTCCAACTCAGACATAGACTCTTGGATCTGAAGACTGACAGCAATCTCAAGGGACTCCCTAGTTGACTTCACCTCTTCAAGCAGGTAATGTTCTCTCCACTGACTCCCACCTATTTTTAAACACCAAGAATTCCTTTAATTGTTTTTCTTCAAAGACCCTATGTTTAGAAATAATTTGTCTATCAGACCACATTTAGAGATCAATAAGCTCCATTTTTCCCATGTGTTATTAATCATAAACATAAAAAGCTACAAATCAGAACTTCTGATGCAAATGTGGAGACAAGTCTTATACTGAGTTGATGTAAAATTAACCAGAAGCAAAGAAACACAGAGCTCTAGTGAGCCTGTGGGTTTATCTCTGTGAAGTGGACTGAATTGTGTGCTCCAAAATATATATTAAAGCTCTAATCCCCTATGCCACTGTATTTGGAGATTGGATTGCTTTGGGGTTTTGCTTGTTTTTGTTTGTTTATTTGTTTTTGAGTTGGGGTCTCACTCTGTCGCCCAGGCTGCAATGCAATTCAATGGCATGATCACGACGATCAGAGCTCACAGCAGTCTCGACCTCCTGGGTTCAGGCAATCCTTCCACCTCAGCATCCCAAGTAGCTGGAAATACAGGCACATTACCATGCCCAGCTAATTTTTTTTTTATAGAGACAAAATTTTGCTATGTTTCTTAGGTTGGTCACGAACTCTTGGCTCAAGCAATCCACTCACCTTTACCTCCCAAAATGCTGGGATTACAGGCATGAGCTGAGATTGGGTCTTTATGGGAGTAATTAATATTAAGTGAGTCCATATAGGTGGGGCCCTAACCAAATAGAATCAGTGTCCTTATAAAAAGAGGAAGAGACTGCGTGCAGTAACTCATGCCTATAATTCCAGCACTTTGAAAGGCTGAGGCAGAAAGATGACTTGAGGTCAGGAGTTCAAGAACAGTCTGGAAGCAAGATCTCATCTCCACAAATTTTTTTTTTTAATTAGCCAGGCGAGGCGCTCAAGCCTGTAGTCTCAGCTAGTTGGAAGTGAGGTGCTAGGATCACTTGAGCCTGGGAGGTTGAGGCTGCAGCGAGCTGTGAACGCACCACCACACTCCAGCCTGGGCAACAGGTTGGGCTCAGGTGATCCTTCTGCCTCAGGCTTCCAAGTAGGAAACTCTGTCTCTTAAAAAAAAAAAAAAAGAAGAAGAAGAGACACCAGAGGTGTTCTCTCCAGTCACATGAAGTAAAGCCATGTAAGGACACAGTTAGAAGGCATTGTCTTCACGCTAGTAAGAGATCTAAGACTTGATCTTAGACTTCCATCCTACAGAACTGTAAGAAAATTAATTTCTGTTTTTTGAGTCACGCAATGTGTGGCATTTTGTTATGGCAGCCCCAGCAGACCATTACACTCAGTGAAAGGTAAAATTTCTAACGTAGATCTTTAAAATATGAAAACAGACCTCGAATATTTATAATGTTGAGAGAGGAGATAATCAAAAGCTGGTTAGATAGACAGAGAGGGAGGGTCTCGAGGAGACTTAACACCTGTGGAAATGCCCCCTGTACCATTAAAACCTATCTCCTATGACTTTTGCCTTTCTACCCCAAGAGTGTTTTTCTCATGTGACATATCTTCCCATCTCTGCCTGCCCACTAATTGGTCAGACATCTACATCCTAATATACCAAACACCAAACATCAGTATCCTACCTAATAATCAAACCCTCCAAATCCCTCTATTAGCTCCAGCCTCTTCATCTCTAACCAGATCCAAAAAAACAATTCAACTCATACTTCTGTTAACAAAAACAGGCATTTCAACCACCATAGGCACAGGGTGGCAAGCATTGCTACATCTACCACATTTTACCAACAAATAGCTACAGTCCTCTCTAACATCATAAAAGAGATATATACATCCATAACCAGTCTCCAAAGACAAACTCATTAGTAAAAATAGTATTTCAACACAAAAAACACTTGACCTATTAACTGCCAAAAAAGGGAAAACATGTCTATACCATCAAAAAAAAGATTGTTGCTTTTTTGTTAACAAATCAGGCATAGTTCAGGATACAGCTCACAAACTTTAAGAGCGAGCCACAAAACTCACACGACAAGCCACTAACTCATGGTGGTCCAAATTAACACTCTTCCCTACAATAACATGGATATTACCTTTTTTAGGGCCCCTAATAACAATCTTTCTGACATTGCTTTTTGGACCCTGTATACTAAACCTTCTTGTAAAACTTTTTTTCTTCTTGCCGAAAATCCAACAAATTTCAAATGGTGATGCAGATGGAACCCCGCATAACAAAACCTTTCTTCCGAGGTCCATTGGACCGCCCTGTGGAGCATCCCTGACTGCCATATATACAACACCCCCTCACAGCTTAAAGAAGCTAGAGCTGACATCTTCCTTTCCCCTAAGAACAGTTAGGGTTACCATTAAGCTGGTTAGGCAGGTAGAGAGGGAGGGTCTCAAGGAGACTTAACACCTGCGGAAATGCTCCCTGCACCACTCCAATTACCTAATTGTTAGCTGAAAATGTGGTTAGTGTGGTTAAGAACATCATTTCAACCCAGGATATACTGCTAAAAGGGACTTTCTGCTGCTTAAATGAAGGCGCAGTAGCTTAACTAAATGTCCTAACTTGACCTTGGCTTATTATAATATCATTAACATAGCATTAGCATTGAGGTTTTACCTCCCCCCCACCATGGGCCTTCTATGGTACTTATGGGTAATATTCAAGATGGATTCACTTTGGTCAAGGACCCGCACTCACAGTAAGAAATGGGTCTCAAAAAAGTAAGGGGCGGATGAGATATAAATGAGAAAAATGCCCCCCCAAAACGATAAGATAAAAACCACAAAAAACCTCTTAGGACCATGTTACCCATTTTGGGCCCCCTCTCTTCTCTGGAGAGCTTTGTTGCTTAATAAACTCTTCTTTCACTCATCCTTTTGGTGTCCACGTTCCTTGATCTTTTTGGTCGTGGGACAAAAACCCAAGGTTGCTGGTTTAAACTGACAGTGGAGTTCGAAACTCCTACAACACTGTTATAGTCAATCCTGGTTAGGAACAAATGTATTATCCTCCGTTCATAAGAGAGCTTCACTTAAGAAGAGTACTGTCATCTTAACCTCATTTCCAATAGGTGTGCTTCAGTCTATCAAGGGCCATCTATCAAAAAGTCATCCACTGAAAGAAGAATTTGCTCCATAAACAAAATTACATAAAATTTAGTATTTGTTTTTCACTATAATGTCCCATCTACTGAAGGTTCAAATTCTCTCTTTAATATTCTCTTGGGCAACTGCATATAATCATACATGTACACTAAATGATGTTGAAACTGTCAACCCAGGAAGTATTTTTAGATTAGTGTAAAAGATGAGATAAAGGAATCATGACACTAAATAGAACGTATTCAGTTCAGTCACCAACAAATCATTTCCCATCCCTCTTCAAGGCAAGAATCAGTACATGTAGGTGCAGGAAAAGTTATTGAGGCAAAATGCCAGGGTCATTAAAAAAAAATGCTCCAAAACGTATTTTCCAAAGAGACGCCGCTCATGGGCATTCACCATTGTATCCTCTCCCTCTCTCCCAGGTATAACTTTTACGCATGCATCATAATTCTGCTTCTCTGTGACCAGGACAGACTCAAAGAATGTGAAGACTGTTAGAAGCAGGATTTAGCATCCCCATTTTAATAATAAATACAAACACACACTTACCCAGTACGTTTTACGCCTGCCTGCAACAAAAACAGCTGAACAGATTGTGATGAAATTCAGAGACTGACAGTCTGACAAAAAAATCCCTTTTTGTCTAAAATCTGGCTTCCATAGGTTTGTACAAATCTAAATATTTGATTTTGCACTGGAAAAGGAGCCAGTCTTATGTACAATTTATAAAATAAATGTGTAGATACATGTTTTAAAATCTCCAAATTTTGTCAACACATACTGTCCAACTTTGAAGACTTTTCTCCCCCATTTTTTTCTTATAACTTGGGTTTATTTTCCCCCTGCTTTTTAAGGCTTTAACTATATTTATCTAATAAGAACTCTTTTGCAAACCAGTGTTTCAGTAGTGATTTAACAGTAGTTTCAGTGTCAAATTGCCCTTTCCTCAGCAGGGAGTTTTAAGCCTTGCTGTATTATACTTCCAAGACACTCAGGAGCTGGAGTTGGGAGATATAATATTTTCTTTGAAGTTTGCCTTCACAACACACTGGGATGCAAACAAGCTTCAGTTACTCAGCAGTCAAACAATTCCATCACACAGCGACCAGGGCTAAATATTGTACCAAAATTTCTAATTATATCTTTGTGATATCGGCTACATGAGGTTAGGTGAAGACAGAGTAGAATCACTGTAAAATGCCTTGTCTAAACAGGACATCTGGCCTTTGAAGTATTTTGCTTGTTGGTTCCAAATTCCCCTTTGGCACGTCATAATCTCAATAAAAATAATTTAATTGATGAAAAATGTTAAGGTATTTCTGATAAATTCTGTCTCTACATGTTAAAGGTATTTGTTGTAGCAGAGATATATATGATCAGACTATATACATCTATATGCACGTGAAGTTCTAGGTTAAAGCAGATATATTTCATTCTCCTACCCATTATTTTGCCTGTATGGTTTATATATCATAGCAATTTAGCTGCCTCAATGTTTTTTATTTAAGGAATTTCTTAAACACTTCAGATGCTGAATCTGGGACTTTCTCTTTGTATAAGTTCTCTAAAATTCATGTGTGATGCAGTCATCACTTCATAGCAGCACCTAGGGTGGTCCATAAAAAAGAAAACAGAGGGGTTTCAGAAAGATGTCTGTGGTCTCACAGATCACTAGTGCTGCAGTGGAGAAGAGAGAGAGAGAGCCTGACTCATAAGAAAGTGCCACCAGCATGATTTCCTTGAAGGCAGCCTTAACTCAGAACACACCAGACCACAGTCTCGCCTTCAGTAGTGATAGCACATAGAAAAGAAGGGTGAGGAAGGATGTACACTAAAATATTGCCTAAAGTCATCTCTGAGACTCTGAAGGATTTTTATTTCATTCTTTCTTAAATCACTCATGCCTAGGTGTCAAGTAATCAAACTGAAATGTAGAGGCCGGGTACTGGGTGTATGTAGTGACTCACGCCTGTAATTCCAGCACTTTGGGAGACAAGGTTGAAGGATTGCTTGAGCACAGGAGTTCCAGAGCAGCCTAGGCAACATAGCAAGAACTTATCTCTTAAACAAAAAAATTAGTTGGGTATGGTGGTACATGTACTCTGGATGGGATGATCACCAGGAGGTCGAGTCTGCAGTGTGCCAGGATCATGTCACTGCACTCCAGCCTGGGTGACAGAGTGAGATACTGTCTCAAAACAAACAAACCTGAATTTTAAAGGGGCCAGTTTTCCAAAAGCCAGGAGATTCACAGCAACCAATCAGAATGGGCCTAGTTTACCTAGGCAGCATAAGAGAGTTCCCTCTGTTTTAACACCATAAGGAAAGTAACTTTGAAATGACCAATCTCCTTCTGGTTCCCCGGTTCTGCTTTCTTCAGCCCCTTTCTGTCTATATAGTCAACTTTCTCCACTCTGTTCACAGAAGCCCCTTTTCTAAACCTTTAGATGGATTACAGCTTGATTCATAACTGGCTAATAGAAGCCAATTCGATCTTATATTCAATTTGTTGGAATTTTGTCTTTTGACACTAACATTATAAAAATGAGCAGGTATGAATCGTGTCCTCAAAAAAGCACAAATAACTAAAAGTCAGAATAGCAATAAATAACATGAACTTTGGGGAAATTCCTAAGTATTGTCATATCCCATCTCTTCTATCTAGTAACTTTTGACATAGACCAAGTTGTCCTCTGCAATCTAGTATAAGGAAAAAGTCAGCAGAGTGTGCTTAAACACCTTCTGAGCATGAAAGGGATAAATGTTCAAAGGGGTCAACTATGAGCCATTCAGTGTTTATTCAGAACAAATGTATAACTATAAAGATCATTCATTCAAGTCGTATTTGAAAGAATTACAAAGATGCACAGAAAACCCACACCCCAGATGAAGTTGCACAAATTAAGTCATTGACCTGCATGGAGTTAAACACCAAACAAGGTGCCCCTTCTTCTAAAGTCATGAATATTCTTCAAACGGCAAGGGAGCCCAGGCTGCTGTTTGATGCTGATGACATTGAAAATTTAGGAGAACAGAAATACCATCATTTTTCATTTGTATGCAAATTTGTCTGTTCCAGAAATTAACCCCTGGACCCCACGTCAGTTTTCATCTCCAGGAATTTTCTTTGCCAGCACCACATGGTTAGTCTTGTCACTATCCTGAGGTCACCAGGCTTCCCTAGTTTAAAAATAACAACCTGCACCACCAAAGTCATAATGGTGCTTTGTTTACCCTCATTACTGGAGGCTAAAGAGCAATAGAGGAGAGGCCTGCTGTAAAATGCACACCCCCAATGGCCGGCCCTGCTTGCCAACGGCATTGAAATGCAAACTGCATCCTACCCTGGCTGGGCGGTGCTCAACGACCACTTCTAGAGTGAAGGTAAACCCGGGACAATTGATCAATCCGATTACCCTTCTTTTCAGCTGGGTCTTCAATGGGTAAAAAGTTCCTTTGTTACTTTCCACCTTTGACAAATGTCATCATCTACATGTGAAGGGGAGAGAGGTGATTGAGGTTTTTAATTGATGTGGATTTAATTAAGCTAATTTAGACAGCTGTCAAGCATTTTGGGATAGCTGCATAATAGCACAATAGGGTGAGCAAATACAGGTGCCCTTCCCCGTAGGGGCTTAATTTTTAACCTAGGTGGCTTTAAAAGGGAAAGGGAGTTCAAAGGTGTAATCAACTTAAGATTTGTGGAGGGAGGTTCCCCTGCCCTCTGAAATATTTTGCAGGCTCTCCATGCACCTAAGACAGAGCCGGTTAAGTCTTCCAACTTGTCTCTAATTAGAACAGACAATTTAAAATGATGGGTTTATCAAGAGTTGATTTGAGATAACACTAAACTAGAATTTTGGAATTAAAAATGACCTTTATCTCTGAAAAAAAAAAAAAAAACCACACAATGGAAATGGTAATTTTTTTTAAGTAACCAGAGTTTTTAAAAATATTCTCTTAAAAAGGAAGGGTTTTTATTTTTTTGAACTTTAATAACAAGATGAGTTTACCTCCCCATATTCCTGACATGACTTTCATTCCACTACAAGCAACACAGAGACATGATATTCAGTGTCATTAATGGGAAAATAGTTATTTGTTTGATTTTTTAAAAATTCTAATACCAGGTTTTTGTTAATAATGCAACAAGCCCTATTTAAGTTGTTCTTCATCTTAACGTATGATACAGAGTCCGCTGAACCTTACGGGTGCTCAAGAAACACTGGGTCGATTAACTCACTGTTCTAGAAGGAGGCCAGCTCTTGAAGGTCAGTATTGGACAGGCCAGTATCTAACGTGAATGAGAGGCATCTCAAGAGTTGTAACGGCTTCTTTTGTGGCTTGCTGAGGTAGGGAGCTCTGAAAATGCTTCAGATCTTCTGTTCCCATTTGCCTCTGGGTGACGCTTTCTTCAAGGCCCAAGTTGTCTCCACAGACACAGATTTTCCTCCTAGGAGGCCTATTCCGTTTCTTAGAGGACAAAGAGCTTAGAAATGAATCATCTTCCTTTCTCCCAGCCATTCCCTCCTCACTCTTGTCAGGCTTCTCTTCTGTGCATTGTCCTTTGTTCCACACTAATCAGAGACGTAATTAGCTAGCAAAGAAAAGAAGAAAGAAGAAAGGCATCTGGCCTCCGCCCCATGGAGGGTGCAGAGTGACCTTTCCAATCCTGCCCCAGTTTTTAGTTAAGACACACAGATTTGGGTGTGGATTTTGGCTGTTATTTTTTTTTTTTTTTTAATACTAACTCCTCAGATCTTGGCTGAGTTACTTAACTTCTCTGATTAAATTGATTTACCAAATGGAATGATCATTCACAGTCAATGTATTTGTTGAGGCCACATAAGAGGTATGGTCAAAAAGTACCTTGTACTATGTCCAGCACCCAGTAGGCACAAATGATGCTGTTTGTATATTCTCCTTGTCACCCACAATGTTTTTTCTACATCCAGCACGCTCCACTCCTTTCTCTCTTCCTTGACCCATAGCTTCTTTACCCCTGCTCCTTTCAGATACCATCATTGTCCTGCCTCTTCTCTTTAATATATTTAAGTTTCTTCCCTTCTGCCAATTTATTACTTTTTTTTTTTAAGCCAGTACTCTGTCTCACTCTGTCTTACTCTGTCACCCAGGCTGGAGTGCAGTGGCACGATCATAGCTCACCACAACTTCAACCTTCTAGTTCAGGTGATCCTCCCACCTCAGCAGGAGTAGCCAGGACTACAAACATGCACCACCACACCCAGCTGTTTATCATTTTTATTTTTTCTAGAGGCGAGGTCTTGCTATGTTGTCCAGGCTGGTCTCAAACTCCTAGGCTCAGGCAATTCTCCTGCCTCAGTCTTCCAAAGTGCTGGGATTGTAGGCATGAGTCACTGTACTCAGCCTTATTACTTAACTTTTTTTCTTCCTGTGGTTTCTCATAGAATCTTTCACTATTTTCTTGTCATCTCTTTCTCCTTTTGGGTTATAATAGAAGAGAAGAAGGGAAGAAGTGGATGAAATTAAAACAGAAATCATTAAAAAATGAAGATATATAAGTTAATATTCAAACCTCTATACATAAAATTCTGACATCATTTTGCCTAAAAGGATTTCAAAATGGCGTGTGACTGATACCAAGCTAAACAAATTATTTTTTTCTAACATTATGCCATGAGTATAACCTAAGATATGAAGTCTAGTGCTAAAAAACAATACAGAGAAGAAATGGCATGTGACTGATACCAAGCTAAAAAATTATTTTTTCTACCATTATGCCATGAGTATAACCTAAGATATGAAGTCTAGTGCTAAAAAACAATACAGAGAAGTTGCAACTTGGATTAGCCATGGATTTCATTTCTGAAGCCATATGATTCTGTTCCTAAAATCACATAGACATGAAAAGAGTAGTAGAATGGCAGCAATCTTTTGATAAACAGTTTCAATAAAATTAATAAATAAAAATAATAGCATCATTTGTTTCTAGCAACATGGTAAGCTGAATTAACACCTCTCTACTAACTTACAGAAATGCTGGATGTTACATAACACAAAATGTAACATATAGCTGAGTTTGAAAGAAAGAATAAAGTTGTGAGCTTCAGCAATAGAAAATTTGTGGTCAGAGTGGTAAGCAAATAACCTGACACAATAACTGTGGGAAATATTGGTTCGAGGAAGAAACAAGAACATTTGTTTCTGCTTGCTACAAAAGAAGAAAAAAAATCAGCAAATATTAAACTTTCTAGATGCACCTCATACAAGTGTAGAGTATGCAGTCATACTACCTGACTTATTTAAAAAATCAAATAATGAATCTAATGTACAAATAAGGGAAGAGAGTCTGACAAAACAAACTAAAACCTGTGCTTAGGATCACTGACACAGCCTGGGATGCTCAATAATCCCACTGCTGAAGAAAAGTTCAAAATACAAAAATGACAGGCCACACAAGCAAACAATTTTTCACAAGGGAGAGTCAGGAGACTCCAAAAACAGAAGAATTAGTACTCTAGTGCCTTACTATAATCAGTCTGAAAAACACTATAAAATAAGTATGTTTACAATGATAAAACAGATAAAAGAATCACTATAAAAATGAAGAACAGAGCATAATGAATAAAGAAAAGGCAAGCCAGGTGCAATGGTTCAAGCCTGTAATCCTAGCACTTTGGGAGGTGGAGGAGAGAGGATTTCCTGAGCTCAGGAGTTCGAGATCAACCTGAGCAACATGGTGAGACCTCATTTCCACAATAAAGCATAAAATTAGCCAGGCATGGTGGCACACACCTGTGGTTCCAGCTACTTGGAAGGCTGAGGTGGAAGGATCACCTGAGCCCAGCAGTTTGAGACTGTGGTGGCCATGAGCATGCCACTGCACTCCCGTCAACAGAGTGAGACTGACTCAAAAAAAAAAAAAGAAGAAGAAGAAAAGAAAAACTTGAAAAATAACCAAATAAAACTTGCAGAAATGAGACATATATGTAAACTGAAAGATATATCCAAATAAATTATCCCCAATTAGTATGGAATAAATGTGATCTGTTTTCTTTAACATGCTAAGAGCCAAGAACCAGGGCATGCACTTGTAATCCCAGCTTCTCAAGAGACTGAGGTGGAAGGATTGTTTGATCCCAAAAGTTCAGGGCAAGCCTGGATAACATAGCCTCATCTCAAATATTTTTTAAAGTGTCAAAAGACATGAAAGAAAGAATGAAATGGTCAAACATATATCTAATGAGAGAGGGATGAAATAAATGAAAATAAACCCATACCTAGATATAGCATAGTAAAAATATATAATGCTGAAGTTAAAAATACATACAGATATTAAAGCAACTAGAAAGAAAAACTCTTACCTAAAGAATAACAATTAAGCTGAAACAGACTTTTCATTAACAAAAATAGAACCATCAAAAAACAGAATACTAGCTTCACAGTGCTATGGAAAAAACAACTGCCAACTTAGAATTTTATACCCAACTAACCTATAATAAATATTAAGACTTTGATAAAGAGGTTTTTGAATGAAGTCTCTGGTGAAGTTTGTCATTCTCAGATTCCTCTCTGAAGGAGCCACCAAAGGAGGTACTTCAGTAAGAACTACTGTGATAGAAAAGGAACTGTAAAAACTATGGTGATCAAAGAAACTGGTAATTATTAAATAAATCTATGTAAATATTGAGGTAAAAATAATAATGACTTAGTATAGGGGATAAAACATGGGAAAGAAAATTATATATTGATAGTGGAAAAGTGTTGTGATTAAAATGAAAACAAACAGGTCAAATGCACCTATTAAAAACTTTTGAGTAACCACTGAAAAAATAGAAACATATGATTCCCATTTAAAACAAAGAACAAACATTCATCTTAGAGTGCTGGCCCTCCTCCTGTCTGTGGGAAGTGATCTCTTACTTAAATAAATCTTTTCCTCTTTCAAAAACAAACAAAACAAAACAAAAACAAAAACAAAGAACAAAAAATGAAATTAATCTAAATAAGAATAGAATAGATAATTTTAAAAGAATAACAAAGTAACACATAGTAAATGGAAATTGAGAACCCAATTTAAAATGTAGAATAACCATATATTTCATTAATTCAAGCAAAGACATGTGGAATCAGAACTAATACTTACTGAAACATTATTAGTCTACATTTATGTTTCTCTAACCAGTTTTAAAGAACGCTTAGAAATAATAATTTTGGGAATTGCACTTAGAGAGGGTGAGGATTCTCAGGGTAGAATGTAACTAAGGTGAAGAGAGGGAGTTCAGGCAGCCACAATTCCAAATGTTCATCTAGACAAATTATGCACCAGCAAGAGGCAGACAACAAAGAGAGTGCATTACACAGGAAAGGTATTGGACAAAGTCAGGGAATTTGTGGTTTCTTTCTAGATCTGCCACTAGTTTTGTGATCTTGATAACTGACTTACCCTCTTTACTTCTCTATTTCATCATGAATAAAATGAGGGGTTTACAGTAAGTAATTACCAAGCTTTCTTTCAATGACAACAACAACAAAAAGACTGATTTCTTATGCTGGTAACAGAAAAGGAAGGGAAAGAGACATGCTAGAACCTCCCTTGTCACACCCCCATATATCCCCTACCACCTAGACAATGGGAGGACCATCAAGAAAAAAAAAAAGTTTGGTTTCAGAAGAATCTATGGAGGGCATCATTCACTGACTCTTTGAAATCCATCCTTTCCTTTCTTCCTCACAAAAAGAATACCAGTATTGATGATGTTGGGAACATGCCCATTCTCAATACTTTCCTAAATCCCTTGATGCTAGGAATGGCCTAGCATGACACAGATCTCTGCAGTGAGCCATGGTGAGAAGGACACCAGGGATTTCTGGGAAAGCCATTGCCTTTTCGATATCTAGAAGTACAGCGAGCATCTTGTAACTGTGAGGCAATATGGCTGAGGAAAGAACCAAAAGCACTGTTTTGGCATCTGTTCTGACATTGTTGGACTATTTACCCAAGGCTAGCAGCTATTTACTTTCAGACATTTTGTTAAGGGAGACAAGGAAACTCTGTTTAAGCCACGTTTTTAACTTTTCTGTAACTTGTAGCTGAGCACATTCCTAATTGGTAAAGAATTATCTATTAAAGTTTACTAATGTTTATGCAGAGTATTTAACATCAGTAATTAATCATTAGACTAGATAAAATATGAGTTTAGAAAAGTAAAATTTAAAATCTTGAATCTTGTGCAATGTAAGGTTTTTTAAAGAGATGGAATCTTGCTATGTTGCCCAGGCTTGAGTGATTGCAGTGGCTGCTATTCACAGGCCTGAATATTGCACATTACAGTATCAAGTTCCTGGCCTCAGGGATCTTCCTGTACTAGTCTTCTGAGTAGCTGGGACTACATGTGCACACCACTGCACCCAGCAAGATATTTTGAATGTATTACTGGAAAATGTAAAATATATACTGAAATATGAGGATACTGATTTTATAAACCTGAAACTGTACCTTTAATACATGAATACTGTTCAAGGCTACCTGGTAAGTTTGAAACAGATACTCTGCTATGGTATGGTGAAACAACTGGTGCGTAAAGCTTCCAAGATCTAGAAACACTTTAGTAAATAGGCAGGGCAAATAAAAAGTACAGGATATGTGATCTTCCTCTTTGATTTTATATACTTTGACTTTTAGCTTTGAGCTTTCTGCTGGAGAGCCACAAATACCAACAGAATTAAGGCATTAAAAAACTGTGTTGCAGCCGGGCTCGGTGGCTCAGCCTGTAATCCCGCGCCTTTGGGAGGCTGAGGTGAGTGGATTGCCTGAGCCCGCGGGTTCGAGACCTACAATTCATCTCTACAATAAATCAAAAAATCAGCCGGGCGTGGTAGCGCATGCCTGTAATTCCAGCTACTTGGAAGGCTGAGGTGGAAGGATCGCCGGAGCCCAGCAGGTCGAGGTTGTTGTGGCCGGAAGCGGCCACTGCACTCCAGTCTGGGCGACAGAGTGAGACTCCAACTCAAAAAAAAAAAAAAAATTGTGTTGCTGAGACACAATCTGATGTTGAATAGTCTGAATATTTTCTTTCTTATAAAATATAATAGATTTATTTGACATTCATAACCAATAAACACACATTTCTAGAGTTGAATACATTTCATTTGAATGCCTTAATATACAGGTTCAATTAATGTTCTCATCCAGGCTCATTAAGGATGTTTCCATATATCTGTATATATCTGATTGTTCTTGGACTAATTGCTATTTATTCAAAAATATATTTGAGATGCCTGTTTTAATAGTTCCTTTAAAACTGTTACCTTAGGTCAAGAAAAATTACCGCCACACATTTTGTATATATGTTTTAAAACTTGGCTTGCTGGGCTAAAACTTGGCTTGCTGGGCTAAAACAGAAACAGAGAAAAGCCAGATCTCATTCTAAGGTTTTGTGCCTGAAGAACGTAAATATCACTGATAGAAAATAATACTGAGGTGATACTCAAAGAACGGGCTTCTTCTTAGATACTGTCTGATTGAGATAGAGTTTGGGACAGGAGATCAGGTGCTTTCCTATTTCTTTTCAAAAATGTTGGAAACCTGTAAGCTTTGATTGAAAAGATTAGAAAGCAATGATGCAATGGAAAACAGCATGAGTTTTGTCCTCAGACAAATTTGGTTTCAAGTGCATTCAAGTTAATTTATTCAACACATATTTTATTGAGTCTCTATCATGTTGAGTAGTCCACTAGGCCTTAGAGGTAAAACGATGAACAGAATCAATGCAGTTCCTGTTTTCATGCAACTTACAATCTAGTGTAGAAGACTAAATTAAAGAAATGATTGCACACAAATACATAATTATATGTTCTATGAAGAAAAAATGCTGGGAGCTGAAAGAGCTGTAACAAGCGGTCCTGATTCAGCCTGGGTGAGAGCAGAAAATGAGTCCCTAAAGAGAAGGTTCAGGCTGCTATTTAAAAGATGGGGAGGTGCAAAGCAAGGCAGCTGTCCACACCCACACCAAGCACACAAAAGTCCTGCGGTGAGGGTGATGTCAGTCTATTCGAATAAGCGTGGAGCCACTTTGAGGTATCTACAGTCACGGGGAAAGTCCATCACCTGGTCTCTGAGTAACCATTGGCAAGTTACTTGATCTCCTTAAATTTCAGGGTCTGACCAGGCAGGATGTTGTGATAATTAAGTGAGATCAAGTACATAAAAGGGCCTGACGTCTAGTAGATGTTGAGTAAAACTAAATGTCCCATCCCTGTCACCGACTGGATTTCTACTAAGACATCCTACTTGTTTTTCTCTCCCTGGAAGCACTAGCTTTAGATATAAAGGAACTTTTCTTTTGATTGACTGTCTGATATTCCATGTGCCAACTCAAAGCAATCTCATGTTTATTTATTTAAGGTATTCTTAGTCTTGTCACTCATTTCTCAGATCGACTAGTTCATTTTCATTCTTATTGCCTCTCATTATATTGAACACAATACCTTTTCTTACCAAAGGTCACGATCTTCATGTGCCTACTGTCCTGGTCTGTTAGTCAGGGTTCTGCAGAGAAACAGACCCAACAGGACGTATGTGTGTCTATATGTATGTGTGTCTGTGTGTGAAGAGAAAGAGAAAGAGGGAGAGAGAGAGAGAGAGAGAGAGAGAGAGACAGATTTAAGGAATTGGCTCACGCAATTGTGGAGGCTAGCAAGTCTGAAATCTTCAGGGCAAGCCACGGGCTGGAGACCCAAGAAAGACTTGATCTTACATCTTGAGTCTGAAGACAGTCTGGAGGCTGAATTTCCTCTTTCTCAGGGAACCGCAGTCTTTTCTCCCAAAGCCTTCAACTGGCTAGAGGAGAACTCCACACTCACATTATGAAGGATGATCTGCTTTGCTTAGTCTACTGAATTAAATGTTAATCATGTTTAGAAAACATCCTCACAGCAATATCCAGACCGATATTTAACCAAAAACTAGGTATCATGGCCTAGTCAAGTTGACATATAAAATTAACCACCACACGTGGCCATGCCAATTCAATTGAACATCAGCTTCACTCCAAGGCTGCTGTCTCCTGTGAGGGCCGGAGTGTCTGAGATGGCCTGGAGACAGTGACTTCCCGCCAGCACACCGCACCTGGTCTCTGAGCCTGCCTCAGAGGTGTGTGAATGCGAGACATCAGGGAAGTCCAGCGGAAGGAGAACTATTCCCACACAGGAAGAAAGCAGTGAGCAGAAACCATGAGGCAGAGGAAGCCTCAACCAGTTGGAAGTCCAAGCGACAGCGGAGGCCAAAGAGAGCATGCAAGCAAGAAGCAGCAGGAGAATCACCAGCAGTGCCAGAGAATGTCACAGAGATGGTGACACTCAAGAAAGGTCAGCGGCAGACACTGGCGGTTGAGACGGTAGGGGTGGGAAGGAGCCATCCCTCTCCTCACGCCTGTAAGAGTCACGGCTGACACTCCTATGACCAAGACAGGTTCACAAGAGAAAAGCACAGCGAATGGATATTATCCAAGTTTTCCGTGACTTGGGAGCCTTCAGAATGAAGGCCTAGGACCCAGGGAAAGTGTCCATTTTTATTCTCAGATTCCATGAAGAGTAGACAGCTTGGAGAAATGGGATTGGGCAAAAGCAGAATGCTCTCATGGTAACAGATCGAGGGAAAGCCCAGCAAGGCCAATCTGCGCCGATTCTTCTTGGCCTCTCTGAGCTGCATTCCTTCCTCTAGGGTACACGCAGGCCCCCTCTGGAATTGAGGGTCTTATGACCTATTCTCTGACAAGGTAAGTCAGAGAAGCTCTTTAGGGCCGGGGGAGGCTAGAGTCATCTTGCTAGGTTTAAGACTCACTTTGGGGGAGAGCCTAGTTTCTATGACCCACTTGAAGGAAGGAGGAACTCTAGTTTCTGAGACTCACTCTGGGAAAGAAAGAAAAATGGGAAACAGGAGGGCAGGACAAAGTCAGAGACTTTGCTTCTGAGTTGGCCTCCCAATTTCCTTTGGTTCAAAGTATTCAGCACACCAAGGTGCTGTGCTTTGGGGTATTGTTTTCTTACCCCAACAAGACATAAAGATAACTAGGTTTCTAGAGATATGCTCTTATCCTAATGATACTTCAGTTCTCAACTAAATCGTACTGTGCAGCTGTGGTTATGCCTGAGCAATGCTCCAGGACTTCAAGATCTACAACTGTAAGTTTCTTGCTTTTTCATATCATTGTATGTCCTTACATGAAGCCACTGAGCCAGATTATCTAAGTACAGACCCTGGCTTGTCTTTCTACTAATTTGGGACAATTGTTTTGACAATGTAGGCACCAGTTTTTATATCTGTTAAATGGAGAGAATATTATCTGCTTTAAGGGCAAAGTGAAAATTAAGTGAGAAAACACACCTGTAGCATTGTGCACGGCCAATAGAAAGTGTTTAATGAACATTAATTGTAATCATAAACTCTAGCCACCTCTTCCATCAGAACCACTTTGGGTTGTTTTGTTTTGTTTTGTTTTGTTGTTTTGAGTCAAGGTATCACTCTGTCACCTAGACTGGAATGCAGTGGCACAGTCACAGCTCACCACAGTCTCAAACTCCTCTGCTGAAGGGATCCTCCTTCCTCAGTCACCTTAGTAGCTGGGACTATAAGCACACAGCCCCAAACCCAGGTAACTTTTTGATTTTTTGCAGAGAGGAGGTCTTGCTATGTTGCCCAAGCCAGTTTTGAATTCCTGGGTTCAAGTAATCCCACCTCAGGCTCCCAAAGTGCTGGGATTACAGGCATGAGCCACTATACCTGGCCAGTACCACTTTGGAATGTTAACCTCTGGCCTCTACAAATGTCTCTTATTTATGCATATACATGTGATCATTTTAAAGTTATGTATATGTTAGTATATTTCTATATTTAATTTCTGTTTGTCCTATACACTTCATTTGTCCCTTTAAGAGGTAAGACATGGCAAAATAGGGACGATATTGGTCAAAGAGTACAAACTTTCACTTATAAGATAAATAACTTCTGAAGAACTAATGTACAGCGTGGTAACCATAGTTAACAATAATACATTGCATGCTTGAAATTTGCTAAGAGAATAGATTTCAAGTGTTTCACCATACATACACACACACACACACACACACACACACACACACACACAAAGGTGACTATGTGAGGAGACAGATTAGTGTGATTGTGGTAATCATTTCACAATGTGTTCATACATCAAAACATTATGTTATATTCCCTCAATGTATAAAACTCTTATTTGCCAATTACACTTAAATACAGTTGGGGAAAAAGTTTTAAAAAACCTCATCTTTAAAAAATAAAAATAAGCCGGGCTCGGTGGCTCAGCCTGTAATCCCACGCCTTTGGGAGGCTGAGGTGAGTGGATTACCTGAGCCCACGGGTTTGAAACCCGCCTGGGCAGCGAGACCTCATCTCTACAAAAAATCAAAAAATCAGCCAGGCGTGGTAGCACATGCCTGTAATTCCAGCTACTTGGAAGGCTGAGGCGGAAGGATCGCCAGAGCCCAGCAGGTCGAGGCTGTGGTGGCCGGGAGCGTCCACTGCACTCCAGTCTGGGTGACAGAGTGAGACTCCAACTCAAAAAAAAAAAAAAACAACAAAACAAAACACCTCATCTTTAAAAAATAAAAATAAGTAAATAAATGGTAAGAAAATATGTTTTTCAGACTCCCTCTAACGTGTCACAGTTCCTAGTGACTATTGCCCACTTGAACAACCATTTATGGAGAACATATGTTCAGGGTCCCATACCAGGCACCATTCACTATAGTGGACTGATGTGTTTATCAGTAAGGGAAATTGTCATCCAGTTGTTCTATCAAGTATCGGCACTAAAGTGACAGTGCAATGACACAAAACTGGAAACCATACAGCAGGGTGATTATTTGGGGAGGGACACTGACCTGCAAAGGCAAGCTCAATTCTGGGCAAATCACACTCATTTTTCAACATTTGTGAACTGCCTGCTCTAGGCACATGGGCTCCTTAGCTGCAAAGATGTTGTTAGATGACTTGCTGTAAGGATGTATTCTCTCTTTGTTCATTTTTGTTTGGGAAGGTAATCCATGATTATAAATTTTTATTAGTTACTAACAGCATTCTTGACACTAAACAAACACAGTGAGTTGCTAATCACAGAAAGGGTCATTCATTTTCTATTTTGGGTCACTTATTTTCCCTGCTGAAGAAAAGAAACATGACAGCTCTCTGTTAATAATGCCAGATTCAAAAATCCACTTTATTTTTAAAATCTGAGCATCTCATCCCTTCTGACACATCTCCCCTTTAAAGGTGGGAGTTACATCTCTCTCCATATTTCACAAGATCTTACTTAGCAATAAGACATGCTACCTGCAGAAATAAAAAGAAAACGGGGTAGTTTGTGCTTGCAGAGTTGTGACACGCCTTCTCCTGGGGCCCTCCTTCCCTGCAGAACCCTAAGAGCAGGACAGTGTATCTTCCTATGAATGTATGATCCGGACTAACTTGACAGTCTTGCTGCTGACAACACTGGTCGTACTTCACTCCCCTCCTGCGTTCCAAAACCAGATTCTACACCCCTGGGCCCTTACCGGGGCTGTACAGCAGCTGAAGGGCCAACTGCCAATGGGTCTGGCACGGGGTCTTTCCAGCCTCGGCACCTGACTTCCAGCCTGCCTCCCTGTCGGTCTCATTGGTTGATGCCGCAGCTGTGATTCTGACAATGAGCTTGGTGTTGGGTCAAGTTTCCTGTTTGGCTGACATACTCCCTCAGATGCCATTTTCCTTGATTCACCCTTGATTACAGGGAATGTTCTCTATTACCTTTTAAAATAATATGATATCCATAAGTAAAGCTTTGGATTTGAATTTTTGATCGCATTACCCATTGCTGATTTTTTTCCAATGCCAAAATGCAAAAAGTAGGGCTAGTGCCAGGCCAAACCCAGTGTTTAGCCCAGCAGTATATCAAATATCATTTGTCACTTCAGAATAAGATGCAGATTTCTCCCTCCCTAGGAACCTGCAGTGCAATGTTTGCCTGTATAAGCAGTTTTTAAACGCAAATGTAGATCAGTATTTTTATACATTAGAGAGGTTGAGAAAATGCTCCTTCCTTAAAAAAGCTTTAAAAGAATAAATATTTGTAGTCTAACATAGGGGGTGTGAAATAAAAATAGGTACAAGGACATTGCTAAAATGTGCTTTTATTCAATATTTAAAAGACAAATCACTTGCAAAATTTATTTATATAGAAAAAAACTGTGTTATAGCTTTCTTTATCATAGAACACCATCCTTCCTCAAAAAAGACTGTGATAATTAATGTCCATAGTAGGAAAATTTTATGTAATATAATTTGTTTCTGCTTTGTTAAAAAAGGCCAAATCGACAGCCAGCGTTTAAGATTCTGAAAATAATGCTACATATGTTGATAAAATAATTCACTGCTTTTAGTAATTCTCCAATTATATGTTTTTTTTTTTTTTTTTTTTTTTTTTGAGTTGGAGTCTCACTCTGTCGCCCAGACTGGAGTGCAGTGGCCGCTTCCGGCCACTGCAGCCTCACCTGCTGGGCTCCGGCAATCCTTCCGCCTCAGCCTTCTGAGTAGCCGGAATTACAGGCATGCGCTACCACGCCCGGCTGATTTTTTGATTTATTGTAGAGATGAGGTCTCACTGCCCAGGCAGGTCTCGAACCCGCGGGCTCAGGTAATCCACTCACCTCAGCCTCCCAAAGGCGTGGGATTACAGGCTAAGCCACCGAGCCCGGCTATATGTTAATATTTTAAAGAATTATCTTTATTGTTTTTTATCATACATATTTTTTAAATGGTCAAATATTACAGAAATACATAAAATAGAATTTCAATTCCTACCCATAGAAAGTCTCACATGTACAACCTGGTGAATAATTCTTCAGATTTTTCACTCCAAGTACTCTAATATATATGCATATAATTTTACCAAAACGGCAACATATTATACCTTCTCTCTGCAGCTTTTTTTTTTTTTTTTTTTTTGAGTCAGAGTCTCGCTCTGTCGACCAGGCTACAGTGCAGTGGCATGATCCCTGTTCACTGCAGCCTCGACCTCCTTGGGCTCTAGTGATCCTTCTGTCTCAGGCTCATGAATAGCTGGGACTACAGGTGTACACCACTATACCTGGCTAATGTTCTGATTTTTTGTTAGAGATGAGGTCTTGCTGTGTTGCCTAGGCTGGGCTTGAACTCCTAGGCTCAGGCAACTCCTTGGCCTCCCCAGAGTGCTGGGATCACAGCCATAAGCCACTGCATCCAGTCTTTTTTTTTTTTTTTAATTTACTATTTCTTGGACATCTTTTCCATTGGAAGATATCTAAAACTGTCTCATTCTTTGATTATATACGGGAAGAGAAGTAGAAGTGTTACATTCATGGGGTTTTGGAACTAAATGACCTAGTCAGGTTTGAATCCTAGCCCAACTATTAGTAATTCCGAGATTTTGAAAAGTTACTTAATCTAGCTGTACTTTACTTTCTAAACCCATAAAATGTGAAATCAGCAATAGTTATCTGAAATGGTTACCAAGTTGATTAAGTAGTCATTACTTGGCAATCTGTAAGCATGAAACCACAATAGTACTGTTACCAAGGATCTAAGGATGTTCGAGATCTTACTAGTAATCTCACATTAATGGAAATTTAGATTGATCACAATTTTTTATTCTCACACATAATGCTCTAATGAACATTCTTCTAAGTACAACTAATACCAATTTCATGAGTATTTCTAGAGACAAAACTTTTGAAAGCACAATTTTTTTTTTTTTTTTTTTGAGTTGGAGTCTCACTCTGTCACCCAGACTGGAGTGCAGTGGCGGCTCCCGGCCACCACAGCCTCGGCCTGCTGGGCTCGGGCGATGCTTCCGCCTCAGTCTTCCAAGTAGCTGGAACTACAGGCGCGCGCTACCACGCCCGGCTGATTTTTTTTTGGATTTATTGTAGAGATGAGGTCTCGCTGCCCAGGCGGGTCTCAAACCCGTGGGCTCAGGCAATCCACTCACCTAAGCCTCCCAAAGGCGCAGGATTACAGGCTGAGCCACCGAGCCTGGCTAACAGCACAATTTTTTAATCAAAGCAAGTACACATTTTAAAAAAAAATTTATTTTGAAGATGTGGGGTACAGTTCAGGGTTAGGTATACAGATGTTCATTATGTAGGTACCCTTGCTGATGAGGTGAGCCCCTCCGTTCCTTGGCAGTTTCCCACCACTGCCAATTCTGCACCCTACCCCGGCAGTTTCCCACTACTTCCAATCCCTTTCTTATTGTATTATCATAACTGTATTATCATAACTGTTCAAGGTCCGCTTATGAGTGAGAATATGTGGTACTCAGTTCTTGGGTTCTGTGATATGAGTATAAACTAATACAACTTCTGTGGAAAACAGTTTGGAGAATCCTAAAGATCTAAAAGTTGACCTTGCATATGATCCTGCAATTCCCCTACTGGGAATATACCCAGTGGTACACATTTTTAAACTGACAGACATTGCAGAGTAACCATCTTCAAAATTGTAACTATTTCATAACTATGAATAAGAATGATGATAATAAATTTTGGATTATGAGAAATACTTCACTAAATCTTTTGCCCACACATAGAAAAAGCTTAGATTTTTTTTTTAAGGAGCCAGGTATTACTGTAACACAATACATCTTATTTTACATTTGTATTTATTATCCATAAAAATCAGAAATCAGTTTTTTCATAATTCCTACCACTGTCACAGTTTTGCAAGTCTTTGAGCCCTCTTTTTTCAGAGAGAAGTATTCACAGCATCTTATCTTCATACATTTAGCTATTATTAAATGTAGAAAATAATATTTCACTAGGTAGCTACTCATAAAGATGTACAAATTACAAGTGTAACAAATGTTTATAAGTTAATAACTCAAGATTTGAAACAATTACATCATATTCTACAAGGTGGTAACATTATTCCCCAAACCCAGACTGAAGACATTGTCTGACCATTCTACCACATACTCAGAGTTGACATTGTTCAGGACTATTTTTTTGTAGTATGAGTGAAACCATCCCAATACCAAGAGCCTCTTAGGTCTAGTAATACACACAAACAGCGAGAGGGTATGGCCTCAGATAATATGAGCACCAAATGGCAGATATTTTACAGCTTCTGGAAATACTTTATATTTCTTTCTAGCTCTTTGATATAAAGCTAATTTGAGGCCTTGTCAGGGATAATAACATCACATAATGACAGTAACTTAGGAATAAATCAATTTCTATTTATCAACATAGAGTTTTTAAAGTTTTTTTTAATTACAAAGAGGTTTTACATCATGTTAATAGAAAGGTAAAGATAAATATTTGCATAGGAGAAGTGGTTCATAGGTAAGTCTGTTCTTCCCACACATAGTAGCAAATATTGTGTTCTTTATAAAGTTTTACTTGCTTTTCATGCTTATTGCTATTATGTGTTCTAAAAATCTCTGTGCAATGGAATTTTCAAATGAAATAAAGATATTTAAGATTATAATTAGCTGGGCTTGGTGGCTCAGCCTGTAATCCCCGCGTCTTTGGGTGGCTGAGGTGAGTGGATTGCCTGAGCTCGTGGGTTTGAGACCCGCCTGGGCAAGCGAGACCTCATCTCTACAATAAATAAAAAAATTAGCCGGGCATGGTAGTGCACGCCTGTAGTTCCAGCTACTTGGAAGGCTGAGGCGGAAGGATCGCCGGAGCCCAGCAGCTCGAGGCTGCGGTGGCCGGGAGCGGCCACTGCACTCCAGTCTGGGTGACAGAGTGAGACTTCAACTCAAAAAAAAGATTATAATTGAGAGTTTTCTCAGAATTATTTTTATTTTGTCTCAAAATAGGGTAATATGCAGTATAAATATTTTTTAACTTCAAATGCAAAATTTTCCTAAAAATGGGAGTTGGAAGCTAAATACAAAATAAATGCATATTGACATTTTTTGAAAAGATTTCCAAAAACCGTATTTGTTTTATATCGTTTCTATTTAACACCTTTGAAGCATAATCAATTCTCTTCTTCTCCCTCTACCTGATCTTTTAAACTAAGATTTGTCTATAATAACACAAGCTTAATTCCTTGGAAATAATGTTCAGTTAGAATAATTGGCATTATCAAATTTAAAAGTACATTATGGAATATTCTGTCACTAGACACTAAATTGAAATTTTAAAGAAAATGATGGAAATAGCTGTAAGGGAAAAAAGTAGCCTTTTAAATCTAATTTGTTATGCACTGCAGTAGGGTAATGGATGCAATGAAAGTTCTTTTATTGAGTTCCCATGTCCAAAAGGTATTTAGGCAGCAAAGGATGTTAAGCAGACTCCCTGCGATCCCCTTCAACTGATGATAGCAGGAAGTAAGGTGTCTAGGTCTGTGTCCTGCTTTTTATTTCCTCAGGAGTACAACTTCTGCACAGGACACCTCAGGCTGCTTAGAGACCACAAAGGGTATGCTGGAACCCCTCGCTGTCTGCTTGAATGGAGTGATCTGAAGGGTGGCTGAAACCATACAGGGAGTTAAATCCTTCAGGTGGGTCTTTTCAAATTCCAATAGTGAGGAGCTACTGGAGAATTGGTAAGGATTTCACTAGGCCCCAGCAGGTTTGAGATCAAAAGCTTTGGTTAAATAAAAGCCTATTGGGAAATCTTAAAACCTCTTTGTAATGTAACTTTAAAAAGTTAATACAAAGAACCCTTAGACTGAAGCCTGTAACAGCACGAACAAAGAGTATATCAAAACTGATTCCATTAAGAGAAAGCGGACATACAAATTCACTTAATTTAAAGAGCAATCCAGTTATATTACTGTGTGAGAGAATAGAACTTACACCATACCATCCAGCCCATTTAGAAGATGTGCTCATTTCTTGCTACATATGCCAGACTTCATTCTCTGTCGTTCTGATATGCTTTTTAAACAACATATATATTCATTTTCTGAAAGGAGGAAGAGTGATGTGCATCTAAACTCACTTCTAAAGAAGACACTTTTAAAACAAATTGAAATTAAATTTGAAGAGGATCCATCCGTCAGTTGATTATCTCTTTTTCGTGGTATCAAATTGCTAGTTGCCCATCCTCCTTAAAATAATAAACCTTCACTTGATATTGATTGGTAGATCATTAATGAGTGAGTTAATTATAATACAGTTTTTATGATTAACACCAGCCCATTAATTGGCAAGCCACACCCTTTTATTCACTGAAATCGTTCATTCATGATTTAGTTTGTGGGGGTGGAGAAGAAACTTTGTTTGGTTCTAATGTCTGAATTTTGCGTTGGCTTTGAATCTTTCAGAACACATTCAATGTCTCACACTTTCACATCAGGCATGTGAGATGAGTAGGTTAGGCATCCTTTCCTTTTTTAATAAATAGGTATACTGAAGCTCATTTAGTAGGAAATACAACTTGCTCTCAACCACACAGCCATTTAAAGACAGCTCGGGCTACATAGAACCCGCAGCACTTGATTCAAGCCTAGAGACTTTTCAACTAGACAATGTCTCACCAGTCTCACAGATTTCAGAAAGTAATTAGATCTTAAGTCACACACAGCTGGATCCATCTGAAAGCACTCTTTCCAAGCAGTCAATTCTGACAGCGAATATCCTGACATTTTCATCCTGATAGAGAAACTGAGGTAATTTTACCCATATTCAAATTTTCAGTTCCTTTCTCTACTCTTTAGTCACCTTGTCTTTGACTACTCTTCTTCCACCTCCTTTCTTTTCTCTATATGTCATCTAATTGGT
The DNA here is from genome assembly GCA_027257055.1 of Cephalopachus bancanus. Classification (NCBI taxonomy): domain Eukaryota; kingdom Metazoa; phylum Chordata; class Mammalia; order Primates; family Tarsiidae; genus Cephalopachus; species Cephalopachus bancanus. The sequence goes on along the minus strand of JAPVLO010000031.1, from coordinate 7,682,288 downwards.
GACAGGAAAATGAGAAGAGTGGAGGTGATATCATTCTCTGTGTCTAAGGCATGAAAACCTTTGGAGAAGTGGCAGGTACTCCCTAAATGAACCATCTCAATGAGTTTTTTCCCCAAGTACCACCAGTCACTTAAAAAGTCGGAACAATGATGGCTGGGCATGGTGGCTCACGCCTGTAATCTCAGCACTTTGGGAGGCCACGGGGGGATGATCGCTTGATCACAGGGTGATCAAGACCAGCCTGGGGCAGCATCGTGAGCCTCCACCTCTAAAAAAAGAAAGAAAAAAAAAAAGAGATATCAACAGACTGGTTCTCCTGAAAGCAAATAGAAGCAGGACATTTGTGACAATTCTGAATCGGCACACAGAGTCTCTAACACACCTGGGCTAGTACTCCAAACATTGGTCAGCTTTAAGCCATTTAATTGGCTTTTATTGGTGTCTGTCCTAACAGAATGTTGACTCAGGTAGGTGCTTTACCACCCCAATTTGTTGTTTGTGATAAGTAAAAAAAAACTTCAAGGCAGTAATAAAAGGTGCATATAGTTACTAAATGTTTGCTTCCCGGATATGCATGCTTAAGTTTGCATTAGTAAGTATATTTACATATATTCTATATGAACTACATATAGGTTCATACAAATATAGTCACTCAAGAGGTGTTATTGGGATCTAAATAATTTGCTCTAACACTGACTCTGTGTGACTAGCTTATCTCGGATACTCTGGGTACTTTAATAAGCACACTAAGACCTTGTTATGCCTGAACTTATTACTTGTTTAGTGTGCTTTGAATTTTTAAATCCATTCCAATGTACCACTGTATATTCTAGTATTTGAATGTGAACTTTAAATTCCAAAAGTTGGAAAAGCACCACTCTAGCAATGACTACCTAGAATATAAAGCTATTTTTTGAACACTTGGCATGCCATCAGGAAGACTCTGGGACTTACAGAGACAGTTTTTAAAGTATATGCTATAAAATCAGTCTCAAAATATTTATAACAGTAGTGGATGAAATATCTACAGAGATGACACACAAATTCATGAATTGTTCCATAGTGTTCAATGGGTCACTCTCTCCTCTATGACCCCTCCTCATCTTGCATCTCTTCTAACAGAGCATCTATAATCTTTATTTCATGTGAAATCCACATGTCTTTCTCATTAGAGTCAGAGATTGTCTCGTTTATCATTGTTTCTTCAGTGACTACCACAGTGCTGGACACATGATAGGTGCTTAATAAATGCTAACTGAGCTAAGGAATAAAAAATAGATGAGCAATTGGAGGAAAAAATGAAACAGATGATTATGTGTTGAATTTTTTTTCAGTGTCCAAAAGAGAAAAGACAAAAATTAATATCTAGAATTTTTTCAGAGTGAAAATAGCTCTTTTCTGACTAATAAATAATACATGCTCGCTGCAAAATATTCACATATCTCACAATAATTTCCCCATTAGGAAAAACCAGTTTTAATGATTTGGTATAGGTATATGCTCTCCGTTGTTTTACCATGCACACACAGGGTTGGTATTTTTTAAAAACGAAATTGCAACCATGGGGTGTGTGTATGTGTGTGTGTGTGTGTGTATGTGTACTTAATATTAACAAAAAATAACAATGTATTGCTGATACCTCTCCATGGTACAAATGTTTCTTGTGTAATGCATATCTATTGACAGATATTTAGATTGCATTAAAATTTTTATTCTTTGGCTGAGTGCGGTGGCCCAGCCTGTAATCTCAGCACTTTGGGAGGCCGAGGTGAGAGACTGCCTGAGCCCTGGGGTTCGAGACCAGCCTGAGCAACTTGGCAAGACCTTGTCTCTACAATAAATCACACAACACACACACACACACACACACACACACACACACACACAAACTAGCCTGGCGTGGTGGCATGTGTCTGTAGTTCCAGCTACTTGGAAAGCTGAGGCAGAAGGATCCTCTAAGCCCAACAGGTCAAGGCTGGGATAGCCGTGAGCATGCCACTGCACTCCAGCCTGGGTGGCGAGTGAGACTCCAACTAAAAAAAAAAAAAAAATTTGTATTCTTATAAATAGTGCTTTAATAAATACCTTTTAACATCTTTGCAAATTTATATTTATTTTCTTGGCATAAACTCCTAGAAATTAAATGGACTTAAAATGCTGAAGTAGTTTGCCAACTTGCTCTCCAAAAAGGTTGTGTCAACTGATACTCCCACAATTGTGCACGAACCATTTTCCCTATAATCTAAATGGAATATAATTCATTAAAAATACTTTGCTAATATAATAAGGGGGAAAAAATCTCATTTTTTTCATTATTGTTTTAAATCCAAGATTACTTGGGAACTTTTACATAAATCAATTCTTGATAAATCACACCTAGCCCAAACATGAACCGTAGCTGGTAGCTAATTGACTTCCCTCTCCTACACAACAGCACACTGGGTTGTCGCTTTACATCGGCAGTAGATATGAGTCCAGGAAACAATAAGAGTGTGACATTAGTTTTACAACACTTAGGAGAGACTGAATATGTCTACTAAATTTCAAAATAAAATGTTTGTTTGATTGATGGTTGTAAATACTTTTCATCACTGTTCCCTTCCATAAATATGGATAATTGAGCCAACAATAAATATTTCACAAATTATGTAGCCCTTTTCTGGTACCCGTTCTTCAAACCATCACAACAGTAAGTTTTCCTTGAAGGTTCTAGTAGCAATGTCAACAATCCTACCACAAAGCCTGGAACTCAACAGGCTGCCAACACAACATAGTGACGGGAGAAAGAATCTGTAAAACAAAACCAATGTGTCTGAGAATATAGCATTAGTGACATGAATAAAACCATGTTATAGTTCCATAGTTCAGTATGTCAATGTGCCAAAACCTGCAGTTGAAAAGTAAATAGCACCTCTATACTTTAAAGCTTTACAATCCTAACCAAAAGAGTAATCACTCATCAATATGTCTTGCCTATAAATGAGGGTAGGATCTTGATGGGAAGTCATAGAGACTTTACACATTTCTTTGTGGATCTGGTTAGCACTTCCACAAAACCTGCCAGTATGAAATCTTTTATATTTTGAAGGCAAAATTGTGATGATGTCTAGTCCCACTGCACTATGTTACAAGTTACTACAAACGGAGCTGTAGTGACCTTCTGAGAATGTTCACCAAGAGTTAGTGCAGTCAGCCTTCTGTATTCAGGGATTCTGCATCCATGGATTCAGTCAGTCACAGATAGAATACATTCCATAAATAAGTAAATAATAACAATTCAGCAATAAAAAATAATACAAATTTTAAAAACAATATAGTATAACAGCTATTTACATAGCACTTACATTGTGTTAGGTATTATAAGTAATCTAGAAATGATTTAAAGTGTACAGGAGGATGTATGCAGGTTATGTGCAAACACAACACCATTTTTGGGTAGATGTGGGTATCTGCAGGGGTCCTGAAACCAATCCCCTGATGAGATTGAGGGACAACTATGGGTGTGTTAGTTGTCAGTTGCTGTGTAACAAATACACCCAAAGCTTAATAGCTTAAACAACATACACACATATCACCCGCAGTTTCTGTGGAGTGAGAACCTAAGCAAAGCTTAGCAGGGTCCTCTGCTTTAGGGTCTTTCACAAGGCTACAATTCAGATGTTAGCTGGCAGCATAGTCACATCAAGGATAAACTGAAGCAGGATCCCTTTCTCCCAAGCTTACTCAGTAGTAGTTGGCAGGATTCAGCTTCTCACAGGCTACTGGAATGAGTCTTGTTCCTCGCTAGGTGTTGGCCAGATGCTTCCCTTAGTTCCTTGCCACGTGAGGCTCTCCATCAAGGAAACCTGGTTCATGAAAGCCAACAAGAGAGAGACTCTGCTGGCAAGATAGAAGTCATAGTGTTGTATAACCTAATTATGGAGGTGACATCCAGTAAGTTGGGCCATATTCCATTCATTAGAATCAAGTCCCTAGGTCCAGTCTACAATCAAGGGGAGGGAATAAGGCAAGGCTGTGAATACCAGAAGACAAGGAATATTGGTGGCCATCTTAGAAGTCTGCCTACCACAGCAGTGATTGCTCAGTTGGTAATAAGAGTAAAGGACACTGAAAAAAGTGTGAAGGAGAATGCCAGGAGACATGATGAGAGAAGAATTCCTCGGGAAAAGGCTTACAATACTCCAGTGACATAGATGTTATCAGCAAACAAGGCTCAATCTGGGGGTATTATCTACCTTGGGAAAGTCTCAGGCAAAAATAGCAATATATTTTGTCAGGGCTGTAATCTCTCAAATTACATATACACTGAAAAAAATGGAAATAATAGGTAAATGTGATGACAAAATCTAAGACCAAGACAATAACAAAGAAATACAACTTCAAAGAAGAGGGAGAATATTCTACAGCCCATGTAAACAAAGTTCATAATTCTTATTCCCTTAAAATGCTCTATCTACTAACCATGACAAAGTGAAATTAATCACCTCTCAAAGACTCTGATTCTGTATTTATCACATCTAAACATGTCCACCTGCCATTTATTTGTCATTTGTTGAGCTTAAATCTTGAGTTTATTTTGTTGAGACCACAGACTTAGTGATAATTTAATGTTTGCCTTTACTTTCTATATATCTCTCACTTTGATAAGACAGTTCATGCAAGGTAGGTAGTATATTTGTGGATCATGAAACAAAATATAGAAAAAATAGCTTATAATCCATTCAGAGGGGCTCATACTCATGATATCATTTTTATTAGCATGGCTGTTCTAACAAGTTGAGCTAATCAGTTGAGTGTATGCATATATGGGCTATATACATATTTCCAGGATAATAAAAATAAACAGAGATATAGCAAGATACATTGTCCTAACAGGTTTTGCTTGGTTCTAATGCAAAAACTTACTAATTAATGCAAGTGTTGCAATCATTTTTATGACATTCCCCAAAGATGGCACTTTAAGGGTTATGCCATATGCTGATTGACAGCAGCCATAATTCCATACAATGAGACTGTATCATATTGTTTGAAGTGAGGTGATATTCATCTCTTGAAACTGATCAAACATACGATTGCATCAAACAGTATTACAATATGACCACACTGTATGTGGAGACTGACAAGGCTGATCAGGATGTTGTACTTTTTTTCAGTGGACTTCTCTAACAGCAGTTGTGACACACCATTGCGTTCACATTTTCTTTTAAGAACCGCAGAATCTAAGACAGAGAAAAAAATCTGCATAAAATTGTGGTTTGGTTATGCTGTGTGAATGTACATTTGTAGACTGCTTTAGAATTACAAATTTGCTCCCACTAAGATCTCTCTAAGTATACAAATAAAAGCCTAAAAAGGCCAAGATAAAAAGAGAAGATTCCAAACAGGGCAGAGAAGAATTCAAACATTCTTTATTTTTCTTCAGTAAATAAGCAAACTTGGAAGACATGTCTTTTCTAAGCACTTTTCAGTTTCTTAAACTCCTAATGCTTTATTTTGTTAATGTACTGTTTGGCAATGCCACTTGCTTATTGGTTGTCATTGGGGCTATTTCAGCTGCAGGTGAGAGGGATGTAAGAAACTATTCTCCCATTCTCAGTTGCTGCTGATCTTAGTAAACAGCACAAAAGGGGCATGAGGGCATGAGGGTGGTTTGGCTACCTCTAGGTGGCTTTCTTGGGTGAATGCCGGAAACAGCAGCATTTCAATGGCTGCACGTTAGGGACTGCCCTTGGATTATTCATTCATTCACTCACCTACCCATCTATCCATCATTCATTCATTCATTCATCCAATAACTTATAAAAAGTCATTGGGATATTTCTGGAACTATATTCAGGATGGCTTACAAAAGAACAAGGGGCTAGGATGAGAGGCATCATCTATTCAAACTGACATTTTTTTCCTTTTTTTTTTTTTTTTTTTTTTTGAGTTGGGGTCTTACTCTGCGTCCCAGACTGGGAAGAAGTGGCACAATCATGGCTCACTGCAGCTTCCATCTCCTGGGCTCAGGTGAACATTCTGCCCAGTCTCCCAAGTAGCTGGGACTACAGGCACATGCCACAATGCCTGGCTAATTTTTTTGATTTTGTAGAGATGAGATTTCACTATGTTGCCCAGGTTGGCCTTGGACTCCTGGTCTCAAGCAATCCTCTTGCCTTGGTCTCTCAAAGTGTTTAGATTACAGGCATGAGACACTGTGCCCAGCCACGCTGACATTAACTGAGAGATATGTTGCTCATTCTGGTCCTCCTGTGTCAATTTATGTGAGTCTCTGAGATGTTACCATCTTCTTGGGCCCTTATTCATTAGTTTAAAACTACCCTAACCCTTACCTCAATCTTACTAGACCCAAAGTAAGATATTTTAGGCCAAACGCCTCTCAGCTTTTTTGGCCTGTGGACAATATGTGACTGGTTCAGAGTCTCACTCGGATGTCAGGAACACAAAGACTTTCTCAGACTGGTTTCCTAAACACCCACACCACCACCTGTCTCCTGCTGCTCCTGTACTGTGGCGGACACAGAGAAATCAGTGAAGTTGGAGGCCTCCTTGGCTTCTTCCAAGATAAAAACCACATAACTCTTTGCTCCCAGATGCTCTTCCCCTTTGGGATTTCTCCCAACTTGGGTGTGGAGTGTCAGGGCACAAAGAGATCCACCAACAATGAAGCTCTGTTTTCCTTCTGTTTATCTTCTCCTATAGGTTCTTCATTTAATATGGGTTGGGGAACACTGGATTTTTATCTGTTCTTCCCAAATCTTTTGCTTATATTTAATGTCATGTCTTGAGATTTTAGGCCTTTCAAAATGCCCAGGGTTTTGAAATTCAAAAAGCTAAGAGCTAACCCTTTTTTCTTCTCTCTTTCGGGAGTGGTATCCATTGTCTAAGTGGGTAAGAAAGAAAGCCCTAGCTATTGCCCACAGGTGAATAAACGTCCTTAATACATATGTAATTGCTGTATTTCTAAAATTCTTATGGCATGCTTATGACACATAAAAATAAAGAGTTATAGGATCTTAGCCTCTGTCCACCGTTCAACTTAAAAAATAAGTATTATTCATAGGGTTGAATTACTGTTTTGTCTTTCTCCTCTCAGAAATAACTACTATAAAGTTAAGATATATTCAATTTTGTTCTTATTGAGAAATGCTTACTTAGATTTATCTACATATTTGTCATTTTATTTTGTCACTATTATTTCTCATACATTAATTTTTTTCTGGATTCAATATTTTCTTTTTGAGTTGGCGTCTCACCCTGTTGCCCAGGCTGGAGTGCAGTGGCATGCTCATGGCCACCACAGCCTCAATCCACTGGGCTCAGGTGATCCTTCTGCCTCAACCTTCCAAGTAGCTGGAACTACAGGTGTACGTCACATGCCTGGGTAATTTTTGGATTTATTGTAGAGATGAAGGTCTCTCCAAGTTGCTCAGGATGGTCTTGAATCCCTGGGCTCAGGCAATCCTCTTGCCTCGGCCTCCCAAAGTGCTGGAATTACAGGCATGAGCCAACTCACTGGTCTTCAATTTGTTTCTATTAAAGAATATTCTGACTTGGTTTTCCAACAAAGTTCTGTGAAACATAGCTTCTCATTCCTTTTCTGGAAACAAATATTTGTATTTGACTTCATTCTTGAATGACATAAGTACAGGAAAAATATGGATATAAAATCATTGATTGATAGCTATTTTTTCTCAACATTTTGTAGATATTATTTTATTTTTCTTTTATATTATAATTGAGAAGTCTGCTGTCAATCTAATTATCATTCCTATGTAGGTAATCTGGTTGTTTTTGTTTTTTTCAGGTGTGCACTTTTATTGAACTGGTTTCAAGTCAATGTACAGATAAGCCCTGGCCGCCTCCATACTCCACCCACTCCCAGGGAGACCAAAAGCCTTCATACATCTCAAGTTGGGGACAAAAGGGGGGCCATGGTGGCTGACTATTCAAAATAAAATAAAACAAAAAAGTATTAAGGCAAAGATTTTAAAAATTTGCATCACATAATTTACACAAAAGCAATGCTGTCATCTCCCCCATATGGATGGGGAGAGAACTGGGCTACTCTCCATAGAGAGAAGTGGGTGGCTTTTGTGAGGGCAAGGGATTTCCTGTAACAATGCATTTCACGATATTGGGAATATTTGGACTATTACAAAAAAGAACAATGTACAATCAACGTCCCTGGTCACACTGTAGAACTCTGGGGATGCTCGCTCCAACTCACTGTCACCTTCACTGCTCCAGTTTTTTTTTTTTTTTTTTTTTTGAGTTGGAGTCTCACTCTGTCACCTAGACTGGAGTGCAGTGGCTGCTGCCGGCCACCGCAGCCTCGACCTGCTGGGCTCCGGTGATACTTTCGCCTCAGCCTTCCGAGTAGCTTACAGGCGGAATTACAGGCGTGTGCTACCACGCCCGGCTCATTTTTTATTTATTGTAGAGATGAGGTCTCGCCAAGTTGCCCAGGCGGGTCTCGAACCCACAGGCTCAGGCAATCCACCCACCTCAGCCTCCCAAAGGCGCGGGATTACAGGCTGAGCCACCGAGCCCGGCTTCCAGTTTTTAAATGCTAAGAGTCATCCAGCCCCCAAAAACTCACAAACAAAACACAACACAACAAATAAAGCCATGCCAATCTCATCTTGTTTTCTGCCCAAGTCAGATTTGTCAGGAAAGGGTATAACTCGCTAGTCACAGTCTGCCTAGAAGTACTTGCGGTGCACGATGGAGGGGCTCAACGTCCAACTCCTGCTTGCTGACCCACATCGGCAGGAAGGTGGACTGTGAGGCCTGGATGGAACTGCTGATCCATACCGGAGTACTTGTGCTCAGAGGGTGCGATGATCTTGAACTTCACCATTCTGGGTGCCAGGGCAGTGATCTCCTTCTGCGTCCTGTCAGCGACGCCAGGGTACATGGTGGTACCTCCAGACAGCACTGTGTTGGCGTACAGGTCCTTGTGGATGTCCACATCGCATTTCATGATGGAGCTGAAGGTGGTTTCGTGGATGCCGCAGGATCCCATGTCCAGGAAGGAAGGTGGTGATGATACCATGCTGGATGGGATACTTCAGGGTCACCATACTTCTCTTGCTTTGGGCCTCATCGCCCACGTAGGAGTTTTGGCTCATGCCCACCATCACATCCTGATGCTGCGAGTGTCCCACGATGGAATGGAAGACAGCTCGGGGGGGCATCGTCACCCTCGAAGCCAGCCTTGCACATGCCAGAGTTGTTATCAACCATAAGCACAGCAATGTCATCATCTACAGTGAGCTGGTGTGGTGTGGACTAGCCATGGGGCAAGGGTCAGTGCTAGCAGGTGGACACGGTCTCCGAGGTCAGTAATCTGTTTTATTTTATTTATTTATTTATTTTTTGAGTTGGAGTGTCACTCTATCACCCAGACTGGAGAGCAGTGGCCACACCCAGTCACTGTAGCCTCGACATGCTGGGCTCCGGTGATCCTTCTGCCACAGCCTTCCAAGTAGCTGGAACTACAGGCGCGTGCTACCACACCCGGCTAATTTTTGATTTATTGTAGAGATGAGGTCTTGCCAAGTTGCCCAGGCAGGTCTTGAACCTGCGGGCTTAGGCAATGTACTCACCTCAGCCACCCAAAGCGCTGGGATTACAGACTGAGCCACCGAGCCCGGCTGCTAATCTGTTTTAATACGTAAAGTTTCTCCCATTCTCTCTGAGTCCTTATGAAATTCCTGACCTAAGAAAATTTTTTATTCTAACCTTTCTCTTTGCATATATTTGTGTATATGTATTTATAAAGTAATTACATATATGTATTGTATATTCATATATCATTCGTATACATATTATGTATGTGTATGTTTAAATACATATGCCTTTATAACCTCAGATCTATTTTCTTGTTCATGACTTTCCTCTAAGCTGTACCCTTAAAACCACTGATTGTACTTCAAGGGCTATATTTTACATTTCTAGAATTTCTAATTGATTCTTTTTCAAGTCTATCTGCATCTTGTTTTTAATGTTTTCTTTTTCTCTTTTTAAGCTTTAATCATTTTAAACCTTACGTATCTCATAATCTTCCTTTGATAGTACAATTATCTGAAATTCCTTGGAGTATATTCTGCTGTTTTAGTCTTTGATAAATCTCTCAAGGTGGACTGTTGTCTTGTGTATTTCGTAATTCTGGATAGTGAGTTCATGTCTAATAGGCTTCATCTGGAAGCATCATGTGTGGCCTGGGATGAGGTTTTATCACACCAGATTTGTTCTCCGTTTACTTCTACAGGAAACATTGACATCTTAGTGTGGGAGTTTTAGTGCCATGCAGTTTGGACACTGAGCTCATATGAGGTGCATGTCTATGATTAAATTCTCTGGGGAGGTTTATTTTCCACCCTGTACCCAAGCCTAGATAGATACGCTTCCTTCTTTTCTCTTTGTGCTTGCAAACAGATTATTTGAGTCTACCAATGCACAGAAGGGATAGTCTCTAAATGATCTTGTATTTACATAAGAGATTTAGTCTCAACTCTCACCTCCCTCCAGAATTTTCAAGGCCTTGTCTTCTGTGCCTCTAGATTTCTGAGACCATAACCACCTTCCCAGCCTACTTCAACCCTACCTCCTGCCATGTTAGCTCACCCTTTCATACCACACAGGCTTGCAGCTCTCTCCTCCTTCTGGTAACCCTGGTGATCTCTCTTAGTTTCTTCCAAACTCAGCTGTTAAGAGTATTTATTTTATTGTATTAGCATTCTAGTATTAGCAGTGGGTAAATTTTCAGGGTATGCATACCATAATAATCCTATAACCACAAGACTGTTCTGGGATGTCCTATAGGTATCCTAAAGACAACTTGCTCCAAACTATACTGGTGAATCTCTTCCCAAATTTGGTCCTAATCCATGTTTCCTGTCTCAATTTTTCAAACCAGAAAGTCGTCCTGTTGGCTTCTTCACCTTCCCTGTCCAATTAATCACCAAGCCTTATTGAGTTCTCTACTGAATGTATCCTTCTGTCTCCATCCAATGCCCCTACCTTAGTCTAAGACACCATCATCATCCCCTGGATTACTTTGACAACTTCCTAGTTCTCCCTGTCTCCAATCCATTGCTTATACTTCTGCAAGAGGAATCTTCCTGATATCTAAATCTGGTAAAGTTACTTTTTTACTTAAAACTATCAATGACTCACTGTCGGTCTTTAGATAAAATAAAAATGTTTAAAAATCTTTTCTATGATCCATTTCATAGGATCTGCTCATTCCATCATTAATTAATCCAACAAAAATATACTGAACATCTGCTATATATGGGCACTGTACTTAGAACTGAGCATACTGTGTGCATTAGTTTGCTAGAGCTGCCATAACAAATGCTACAGACTGGGTACCACAGACAACAAATTGATTTTCTTACAGTTCTGGAGGCTATACGTCTGAGATCAAGGTGCTGGTAGGACTGGTTTCTTTTGAGATCGCTCTTATTTTGTCTTTTGTGTCTTCCCATGGTCTTTCCTCTGTGTCCCAATTGTCTCCTCTTATAAACCAGTCATTAGATTAGGGCCACATAAATTCATTTTACCTTCATTACCTCTCTATTAATCTTATTTCCAAACAGTCATATTCTAAGGAACTGGGAACAGGGCTCAGTATGAATTTGTGGGGAGACACAGTTCAGCCTGTCACTCTTCAATAAAATGAACCTCACCAAACTCCCTTCTTCTGGCACTTGCCTATTTTCTCTCTGCTTTCCAGATACTTCTCCGTAAACTTAGTGAGCTCTTTTTTGCCCCAGGGGCTTTGCAAAGACTGCTCCCTTCACTTGGAGCATCTCCCAACTTTGCTCAACCCAAGACAAGATCTCAGCTTCAATGTCATTTCCTCAGAGAAACATTTCCTGACTCTCAGATTGGGTTTGGTCTCTGTGTTGTGTGTTTTTCGCACCCTTTCATACCATTTCCCATAATTCTAATGAAATGATTTACTTTGTAATTGCTAAATGTCCTTGATCCTACAATGCTATAAGTTGTTAGATATACAACTCAATTTCAAGACACTTGTAGGGAAGGGGAAAAAAATACAACTCTATTAGTCAGCTATTGCTACAATAATGTTGCATTAAAAAAAAAACCACCAAAATTTAATGACTTAAAACAAGCATTAATTTCTCTCTCAAGGATCTGTGAGATGCTTGCTATTCACTTCAAGCACAAGATCAGCTTCAGGTTACTAGCTCTGGGCACCAGGCTGTGAGGTGGAATGAGGTCTGCTTCATGTATCTTCCAATTCTCTATGGACCAGTGGCTACCCAAGCTATGGTATTCTCACAGTGGATGGCAGAAGCATAAGAGACATGCAATGCCTGTTCTGAGCCTCAGTCTCAGCTCAGAACAGGCACGCTGTCAATCCCACCCAATTCTGTTGGTCAAAGCAAACCCATGGCTAAGCTTAACATCACTGGGTTGGGGAAAGTACTCTGCTTCCTCTAATAGGAGGCACTACAATGTCACATGGAAAAGGGCATAATCATATAATGTACAGTTCTATAAGCAGAATAGGGAACAATCATTCAACCTGCCAATAATCCAATGTACTAAGGTAAACACTATACACCATTTTTTATTATTTAGTTACAATAGAGTATTCAAATACAATTTATATGATATACCAATGTCTTCCATTTGATGAGCAAATCCTCATAGTGTGATCTTAGCATATCTTCTGAGCTACATTTTGTCACCAACAGTTACATACATCATTCTAGTGGCCAGTCCTTTACAGAACAAGCCTCGTGGCCTAACCTCTTATTTTATTTTTTTATTTTGAGGAGGAATTTCATTCTGTCACACAGGCTGCAGTGCAGTGCAGTGCAGTGCCACTGCAGCCTCAACCTGTTTGGCTCAGGTGATCCGTCTGCCTCAGTCTTTCAAGTAGCTGGAACCACAGGCATGCACCACCACACCGGGCCAATTTTTAAATTTGTTGTAGAGAAGAGGTCTTGCCAAGTTGCACAGGCTGGTTTCAAACCCCTGGACTCAGGGAATTCTCTCACATTGGCCTCCCAAAGTGCTGGATTACAGGCGTAAACCACCGTGCCCAGCCAGGCCTGACCTCTTTAACACCTTCAGGACCACCTGTGTAGTTTTTAGGTATTCAAAGGAATACCAGCGTTCTATTTGCACTCTCAGTCTGGTTAAACTTAGAGACATCCTCCACCCATAACTAACCCTCTAATCACTGGAAATGAAAAAAACTTTTCACACAAATCAACAAGTAGTTTTTAACAGATAATTGTCACCTGAATTACAGTCTATAATGCACAAAGTGGTCATATTGACTTCTCTAGTTTGGAAATTCTACAATCTGCTTCTAATGTCTTTAACTGTACTGTTTGGTATGTGACAGGTAGTTTTTTTGAGTATGTTCCAATAACAAAAGGAAACACAGATTTATCTCCTACTGGGTATCTTCCCTTCTTAGGATTCTGCAAAGGACTTGAGTGTTTCTAGGTGACATTTAAGCACAAGTCCCTCATTTCTCCAGGGTTGAAATATTTGTTTCACTTATAGTAACTTTGTCTTGTAGTACTATTTCCATTTATTGTTTTTTTCTGCATATCCAATAACTTTCATTTCAATGCTACCTTGGAGTCTAATCCTTTGGGAGGACATTTGAAAAGACAATTAGAGATTTACATGTAAGTTAAAATTCAGTCCCATGTGGTGATAGTAATGTAAATAACTCAACAAAGAAGCAGCTTGCTGAACAAGAGATATAATGTCAGCAATATCACAACTTATTCACCCACCTAAAGCTGGAAAATTTCTTTTAATGTGGATTGAAGGATCCATTCCAATGTAGCACTGGAGTGGTCATCTGCAACCACATCTTCCTTGGTTCTCCTACCTCCCTTACCACAAGTGTAGGAAAATGGCCTGAGTGGGGTAAACAAGATGTCCTTTTGTCAAGGTCTGATTTGGATGCTGGACATGAGAGGTTCCCTCTCTATTCTGAGGCTGTAAGGATGATGTAAAATACATAAGAGTTATCTTTTCCACTACATTAAGATAGCTTTCCAGAGAAAGAAATTAATCTAGAGGAGATGAGAGGGAAAGAGAGAGAAAGAGTTTGAAAGTGAGTGAGTGAGAGAGAGAGAGAGAGAGAGAGAGAGAGAGCGAGGAGAGTGACAGAGAGAGAGAGAGAGAATAGAGAATGGTGCCTGATCATTGGGTCCTTCCAATGCCCAAGGTCATCTCCCAGGACTTTTTCAATACATAAGCCAAATTTTATGCCTGATTAATGTGAGTTAATTTCTGTCACTTGCAATCAAATGGAGCCTTGGATACTACAAAGAAATAACCCACATGAACAACATCATGATTAAAACACAAACCAATCAACCACACCAAAGTGCAGCAACCAAAAATAATTCCAAAGTGACTCAAGTTCTTCGTTTATTTTCTTGAACACTACTAAGGACAAAGGGTCCGTCGCTAGTCTTCAAAAACTCCATTTGACTCCCCACCCAGCGGGTCACACAAAGCAGCTGCTTCTGCTCCTTTATCTCTGTCTTCGAATTCCATCCTCTAGTGGAGATAACCTCCTCCCCCAAATTTAACCTTCTGAACTTTTGTTCTCTCTCCTTTTCCTTCCTATGCTTATCCCCAAAGCCCAAAAGAACTTGTCTGTCAAAGCAAGACTCACCTCAGAACACAAGGAATGGAAAAAACTAAGAAGGAAAAGCAGGAAAACTTGTTAGCAAGAAGGGAATGCTGGGGACAACCCACACATTCATTGTTGTACCACTGCTTCCCTTATAAAAATATAAAATATGAAATACATAAAAGTAATGTGCTATTGTCTGAGGTTATACAAATGTTTTAACATTTTTTTTTCCTGTCTACCAAATGTCTTCCACATACATATTATGTACTAAATAACAATTTCTGATTAAACAAAGAAGAAATTAATGAATAGAATTACTGGATGAACAAAAATGGAACATGAGAATAAATGTAAAAACAATATATTAATCATGTTTGGGAAATTATTACTGAGAAAACTTAAGTTATGGTCAATAAATGCTAGACATCTAGAAGAGTAAAAAATATACTTCTAAAATTCAAGTCATTTCTTCATATATATAAAAAAATTAAAAAATAAAATAAAGTTTAACAAAAACCACTTAAAGTAAAAGCAAATCACATCTCTATTATCTACTATTTATCATCTATCTATCCATCCATTATCTACCTACAATTAAAAGCTATTTAAAATTTAAATAATCCCAGTAGTAGCTATAACCATGAATATCAATTTGACTTTTTTTGTTTGCCAGCAACAGAGATCTAACCTGGCTAAGCTAGACATAAATGTATGTTCGGTACTGGAAGAAGTTGCAGTACGGGTTGCCTACCAAACAACCACTTCCTCCCTTTTGTCTTTGTGAACTTCATCCTAATTTTGTTTTTGGTTTATTTGTTCTTTACCTATATGGCTCAAGGTTAGGCTCTAATTGACAGAAACCATTATCATTCCTCCTTGACTGCAAAAAGAGAGATAAGAAAAACAAAAACAAACAAAAAACCCCCTCCAATACAAACAAAACAAAACAAAACAACTCTCTTGCATCTGGAAAGAGGCATATGATAAAGATGTGATGGCTGGATTTCTGCAACCCTTTTGTGACCATAAGGGGAAGAGAAGCTAATATGTTCAGATGACAGAGTGGAAGGATATAGCAACTCTACGTTCATCATTCTTTCTATCTGAAATAATTTTTCTTTACTGAGCAAGTTAGCTGAGCCAGGGCTTTCTGTTTTCTGTACTTGACAGAATCTTAATGAACTGAGAACAATATCAAAGGGAGGCTGGACTTCTAAGCTTAGGATTGGTAGGAATCCCAGGAGTCATGGAGGTTAGGAACGAAACTCCCACAGCTGTCTATTGATGTAAATAGTCTAGTTGGGCTTCTAAGGTCAGATAGACTGGAATACTGATGTCTTTTTATTGCTCTATTCAATTTTCAGGCCTCATTATATTCAATAATAAAGAATTAATTCATCAAACAGAATTTCACCTTCTGATAAAAAAGTAGATACAATATGTTGAACAGTCAAAAATATTATGCCCACAACACCAACAATCAGCTGTCTGGGTTTTTGCAAGGCCCTCTGTATCCTTGATTCTTCTTTTGTTTTTGTTTTTTTGGAGTTGGAGTCTCACTCTGTGGCCCAGACTGGAGTGCAGTGGCCGCTCCCGGCCACCGCAGCCTCGACCTGCTGGACTCTGGCGATCCTTCCGCCTCAGCCTTTCAAGTAGCCAGAATTACAGGCATGCGCTACCGATTCTTAGTATTCATCCTCAGGGGGCTTCCATTTCTCCCAGTTCTCTCCTGTCCCTATTTCCATAAAATTCTCTATTTTAAATAATGCCTTCTGTAATGTCACCTTTGACCACCTTCCCTGTGCCTGCATCTCCCAAATGTGGAATTAAATCAAGCCAGTTTTGTGCAGCAGATGTTCAGTGGAGGCTTGGGGTGACAGATGGACACTGGAGTGGACAGATGGACCTTGAATAAAAAGAATGAACAGTTCACTATATCCCACTCTCAGGAACTTGCTGTTGGATACAATATCTTTACATTTTTACAATATCTTTACATTTTACATTTTACATTACATCTTTACATTCTAGAGTATGTCCCTCCATCTTATGGCCATTTTATTTTCCTCTTTACCAGTTTGTTTTTTCAGTCTCCTCAAATTCCTATTCATTTCTTAAACAGAGTCATTCTTCATCTTCTCCTCAAATTCCAGCTTGTGACCAACACATGCATATCTAAGGATCCATTAAGGAGCTCTGGCAAGGGATGATATACTTCAGATTTCTGTTGGTTAAAGCACACAGCTCTGTGATAGCTTTGGAATTCATGTTTATTTTATAGAATACAAATTTTAGGAAGTGCCTCCCTCCTCACTAGTTTTGGTAAGCAGAAAGGGAAAAGTTAAAGATCTATCCTTTCCCACTTCACAGAAAAACCTAAAGAGACTTTTTCTTTTTTTTCTTTCTTCTTTCCCATCCTTTCCAGCTCCTTTTCCTGATCCTTTTCCTCCTCTCTCCACCCAACACAAAGACTATAATTTTAACCTATTCATAGTTCCACAATTCAAATGAAGGACAAAATATAAAATTCAGTCTAATGGAAAGGGGTAAACTGAGCACCATATGACATAACAACCAATCCCAGCCCTGCAGTGTCCCAGCAATATGAATTAGTTGCTTCTGCTGAAGTTTGTCACTAAAGCTATGATTTACCTATATCGCAAGGGTATTATAAAGATCAAATCAGAGGATAGATGAAAAAGTGCATCTTAAAGTATAAGAGCTACTCAAGTGTAACAGAATGAATACCAGACAGCAGATTCTGTCAGTTGAAGGTCCAAGAGAACAGGACAAGAGTCCAGCTGTTGATTATCTCTGATGGAGGCAGGAATTCCATCAAAGAACGAAGCATCCAGGGCCTGAGACTTTGGGGCGCCAAGGTCAGAGTGGGGCCAACGAAAAGACTTAAACTTGAGTTAGAGAGCTACCAGGATTCCTTTTATTTCTTTTGTAGAGGCCAGTTTGATCTCTGCAGTTGCTGCAGGTCTAAACTTAAATCTTACCCCACTCTCTCTCCTTCAAGGCTACAGGAGCAAAGAATTAATTACTCTTTTTTGCTCTATTTGTCTCTCTTTCCAAATTTTTCACATGGGCTTTCTCCTTAATTAGCCATCATATGGAACTGAAGAATATTTGTTATTTATTGTGCATACTACATTTAATGTCTTTTCTTCTTAAAATTTTTTTTTAGTTGGAGTCTTACTCCGTCACCCAGGCTGGCGTGCAGTGGCACGTTCACAGCCACCCCAGCGTCGACCTGCTGGGCTCAGGCGATCCTTCCACCTCAGCCTTCCAGGAAGCTGGAACTACAGGCGCGCGCTACCACGCCCGGCTAATTTTTAGATTTATTGTAGAAATGAGGTCTCACCAAGTTGCCCAAGCTGTTCTGGAACCCGTGGGCTCAGGCAACCCCCTCACCTCGGCCTTCCAAAGTGCTGGGATTACAGGCTTGAGCCACTGCGCCCAGCCTCTTCTTAATTTTTAAAACGAGTTTATTACTTTCTGTATTTTCTCCTTAAAAAAAAATCAATATTTTTGTTGCTGTTTGTATTGTTTGTTTGGTTGCAGTCCTCAACTGACTTTTCTTTGGGTCAGTAATTTTTCATAAAAAGCAAAATGAAAAAAAGCTTCTGGCACACTGTAGATTAATCACAAGGAGCAAATAGTTTCCCATACATTTTTCTTATTCTTAATTCCATTCTTTTATCTTTCACCCAATTTAAATATAATACCTATAAATGCCCACTCAGTAATGGTTAAGTTATATGGTTTTACTTCAGGGCTCAATAGTAACTTATTAAAGTATATTTTATAAAGTGATTTGACTGTCAAGATAACATGACTATAGCAATGACTTATGTGCACACGGCGGGTCATTGCTACAGCTCTAAGTGGGCTCTAAAGGGAGCATAATATCCACACCTACGTGCCCATTTCAATCTTGATTATAGATCTACTACAATTCATTAGTCTAGGGGAGTTCCGAAGAGTTTATTCATTTTAAGCCTTGTTTAACTTGCTCAGAAATTAACTACTAGCCAAAGTACTCAAAAGGAAAGCATGTCTGAATAATTCCTCCATTTAAAATACCATTTTTTTACACTTATAGTAGGCAACATATAATAATACGTTATGCATAGACGTGTTCATTTCGCATATTTATGGCTTATTTCTAAAGTGCAAATGCCTTCAAAACAGAGAATGCCTCTATTCCTTCTCTGTCTCCCACAGTGGGAACATGAGTATTTTCTAGTACGTGTTTCACTTAAAAATGTTGGATGTGAATGGAAAAACTGGTTCACGTGTATCAAAAAGGTTCACGTAAAGACTTCCCTTAGCTGTTTAATATCTGAATGCAACAACCTAGGTTCTAGTTGGAAATGATGATGCTTATAATGTCTTATCCCCTCAAAGCAATTTGGAAAGCTCTGTCTGATAAACCTCTTTTATCCCAGGTCTATCTTCTGCTTTTCTCACCTCCCTTCCTCCTTCGTGTTCCCCAATCTCTTTTCTCTTTACTCTTCACATCTTTCTTTTTGGACCCTCTCTTGCTACTCTGTAGGAAAAAGAAGTCTGGTATTTTCTTACTGTAACCCAAAGAAAAATAAGCCTAAGCCTATCTCTAGAACACCAAGAGCCAATGGATTCAGTAATGGGGGTAAAAAAACCAAACCCAACCAAAACAAAAACCTGGCAAGAAGTAAAACAAATTTTTAAAATATAACATTTAGATTGAAAAAAAATGTATGTATAGGTCAGTTTGTTTACTTAGATAAAGTACTCTTAATGTGCTTAATTATGTGTAAGTATATAAGCTAGGTTGGTACAATTTTAGATGAAGCTGCTAAAACTAAAATGTTTGAGAAAAACAGATATCGCTAAATAGTACAGAGAAACCACTTTATACAGCACCATTTTTTCATTGAATACTCAACTGAGAAGTAAAACATCCAGAACATGCCCAGTTTATTGGGAGTTTGTTTTCCTATTTCTGCATGTGTTTATAAAAGCATTTCAAGATGTAGCTTTTTTACTGATTCTACCTTGCTAAAAAATCAATCAAACAATCATCATTTGCTGATAGGTGTTTTTATCACATTTTTCAAACCTTTTTCAAGACATCTGAGTTCATCTTTGGCTCCTCCTTCTTGAAAAAGAGACCCCATGGTGTGACACCCTAAAACCACTTTTGAACTTCAAAACTATGGCTGCCTGGAGTTGAAGGCCCAGTCCCAGAGGTTCCATAGTTTCTATAGCAAGGGAGAGATCCTAACTATATAACTAGAGTTTGCAACTTAAAAAACAAAATAAAATCCTGTTCATCTGCTGCAAGTAAGTATACTCTTTTTGTACAGGGCATGCAATTAGATGCATTTGAAATAAAAGGTAAGTCAAATCAGAAGTCTCAGGGACAAGAATGTTCTATTTTAAAACAGAAAGTGTCAACCCTTGTTTTTCAATTCAGAACCAAAGGGTATTTCACAGGTAATTTCTCAGGGCTGATGCTAGCTAATTATTAGCTACCATACCCTGCCTCCCATTCTAAGTGACTATCTCCTGGCAGAAAGACACAGCTAGGAGTGTTTTGTTTCATTTGTCCTTGGAGTTTTTATCAGCATCAAGAAGGTGGACTGAGCCAAAGTAAGAAGAATTCTGGAGCTAAGCAAAAAGCAACACGTTTAACAGCCCCCATTAATTGGGGCTGTTACATGATTAATTTGAGAAAAACAGAAGAGACCGATTTCTTTACAACTCGCAGTTGGATGCAATGCACTGAAAGTAATCCTGTAAATTACATTTTAAATCTTCAACATATTCTGAGCAGATAAAATAGTGGCATGATTGACCAAACTCCTTTTAAAAGTACACATATTACGATGCATCATAGTTATAAACAGATGGTATTTGGCCTCCTTCCTATTCTCAACATTTGGAATTTCTAAACTATGTGAATTAAACAATAATATTTTATAAACATACAAGGGATTTTGCTCACTGCTTTGTTAACATAGAAATTATACAATGCTGACATTTATTTAAATTTTAAAAAGTAAACAACAGTGTGCATTGAAATAAAGCAAACTAAAATCAACATAGAGAAGTATGTTCTGTGTGCATATTACCTACAATGGCACTGGCCTTTTAAAGGGAAGACATAGTGGGTAGAAGAACAAATTGTAGCTTAGATGGGCCTAATCCTTTGTACGCCAAAGGCTCATTTAACACCTCTCTGTAAACAACGGATATTTATACCATAATTGGCTATTTGACCATCAGTGTTCATTTACTATGTAACCTGCTATTATGGAGTTAAAAGAAGTTCCCCTTCATTGGCTCGTCAGCTTTCATACTAGTGAAAGTGTCCTCGCAGTTTTAAAAACACTTACACAAATGGGAATCAGACTGACACTTGTATTAAGAATGAGAAACATTATCATGATATCAATAAGTATATATTTATTCTTTGGGGGATATTATTGCCAGGAAGAAAGGGAAATGTATCAGATCTTAGTGTCATTTCCTGAGATTCTTTTCTAAAATTATAGCCTTAACCCTTTAGTCACAGTTTGGAAGGGGGACCCATCTGCTGAGCTGATGTACAAAATAGAAGGCATTGGTTTCCAAACATTATTCTCAGATTTGCAAAGTTGTGCTGTGATGAATAAATAATGAATCAGATATTTCAATCAGTTTCATGATTTTTGAAAGCTCTGACTACCGTTGTTTACAGTCTCTTCTTAAAGCACATCCCATGTGTTCCTGTCCAGTCTTCCATAGGCAGGCTTCGACAGGCCACCCTTTCCCAAACTCTCTTCCCCTCTGGACTGCTCTCTTACATTTTTACAACCCACGCACCCATATCTTGAAATCTACAGTTTCAGGAATATTTCAAATCCAAGGGGGAAAATCTTGAGTGACAGATGTCAAGGATGGCCATGAACACTCCAGGTTAGTGTTTCCTATATTTGGTCACAGGTCTGCACTGCTTTTGCACACAATCTCTATTGGTGAGAAAGGGAGAGAAGGTTATGCTAAAACCTACATGGATAGAAAGGAAAACGGCACTGTTGAAATCAGGAATGAGGGCATTATTTCTCCTACCCTCGCAGTGCTAAGAGTGTATACTCAAAAAACACCTAATGCTCAATAATAATAGTGTGGGGTGGATTTTAAAATAACAGATACGTCAAAATATTAAAGATTTCCCCAAGTTTTTCAAAAACATAAACAGCAATTGAGCGACAAATCCGTGTGAGGCTTCTAGATCTTCTCCTGTCCAAACGCTGCTGAACTCGTCCCCGCTCATCCTTAATAACCAGTTGGTGGTCAGGAGGGGAAACAAAGTCCGCAATAAAAAATACAGGTGTGACGTGAAAACGAAAGTTTCCGGGGGTGGGATTTAAATCATACGTCTGGATCCACCGCCGGGTCAGAGAGGGATATTTAAAAATGCACAGACGGAATCCCTGCCTGGAGGCTCTCCGCGCCCATCCCACTCGCGCCCGAGTTTGCTTAAGTCGAATTACAAAGGAAAGGGGAGGGGGCGGGAGAAATGACACTTTCTGCTTCTGCCGCACGCACCTTCATCGTATTCGCCCCCTGAGGACTGAGCCTGGCCCCAGGCACCGGGTTCCAGAAAAAGCTCAGACGCGCAGAGCGAAGAGCTGCGACCCGCCGGGGCTGCGCTCTCTCCGCGGGGGTGCCGGGGAGGAGACGCTCCAGCCCTGCGCAGAGGAGCCGGGGCCGGTCGCGTGTGCGGGGCCGGCCCCAGCGTGGGCGCGCGTGGCGGGTGCGTGCCCGTGTGCGCGCGTGCCCGCGTGCGTGCCGGGTGCGCAGGGGGTCCGCGCGGCTGGGAGCGCGGCCGGCGCCGGGTTTCGCCGCGCCCGCGCCCGGGGCCGAGCCCCGCGCGCTCGGGCCGTGCGCTCTCGCGGGCCCACGCCGCCGAGGGGCGTCGGTCGGGACGCTAGGACCTCGGCGTTCCCGCTCGCCGGATTCTCCCGCCGGACGAGGCGAAGATCTGCCCCCGCCCGCCTTGGACCGCACCGAGCGGGGCTTCGAGGGCGGGCGCCGCCGCAGACAGGAGAGCGCGGACGCGCAGCGAGGCGGCGAGGCCCCGCGTCCCGGCCCCGTCCGGGCGGCCCCTGAACGCGCGCGGGGGGCAGCCAGGGGCCCCGCGGGGCGGCCCTTCCCGCTCGGGGCGACGTGGGCGCAGCTGCCCGGCGCGGGGCACAAGCTGTTCGGGGCGCCGGCGGGCCGGGGCCGGGGCCGGGGCGCAGGGCGCGCGCTCTCCCGGCCGGGCCACTCGGCCCTCACCACCCCTCATCCCCGCCTGCAGCGCGTCAGGCCCGACCCGAATGGCTGGGAGGGAAAAAGAAAAGAGGTAGCAAGCCCCAGACTGGGGATCCTTAATTACAGATTAAAGGCACACAAAACCGTACTCCACGTCTTCCCTGTGTCAGCTGACGGCCGCGACAAAAGGAAACAGAACGCAGAGGGGCGACAGGCCCTTGCCTGTCCCCCCCCCCCGCCCGCCTTTTATAATGTGTGCAAATGTAAAATACATTAGGTAGTGACTCCGGGTAGGTGGTGCCCGGGGCCAGATCGCAGCTGCACGCTCCGTCGTGTGGGAGGACAGTCTGCAGTGCAACCAGAGGTCTGGGAAACCTCTCACAAAAAAGGGACTATACTCAGCTCAAGCACACTTTGCTTCCTTAAAACTTCATTACTCATACATTTTAGGTTTAGAAGTTATGTGCTTAGTGTGTAGCAATTCATTATCTCCAGTAAAATTCTAATATACACACATTTTGTTTTGCCATTTTGTAGATTCTATTTTCTTGGCCTGTATCACAGCATTAGAAATAACACCGGGAAAAGCCAAGCCGACTGAAAGCCAGGGAACATTGCTCTAAGCACCAGAGAGCACAAGTTCCCTTCCACGACTCTGCAGCTCACGTGGAAAAAAGAGAGATGTCTTTGATTTCTTTCCTTTTAATTAACCATGATCACAAAGCAATCTCCACCCTATCCCTGGGACTTAAGCTACCGGTTCAACTCCTCCATGGCGTGAATCCTACACAGAAGGTGGAGAAGCTTCAAGGTCCAAAGCCACTCACTGGCCATTAAAAACCTCCAAGTCTGTGCCCTCATTTTTAACACTAAAATTAGAAGCTCGCCCTGAGTCCACTATGCACTGCGCTCTTCTGTCGTTTTTCCCTCTTGATGCTGGGTCAGGTTTAGAAATAGAGAGGTCTGTCTCTGTTAGCTGTTTACTTTTGGCGGATAGATCAGGTTGAAGGTGACACGGCCACTTTGCCTAGTCATTTTACCAGTCTTCCTCTTTGTAGATGATTTTTGTCCCCATTTTCATTTGTATTTTTTCATCCATACCATTTCCCCCACAGTATTTAAAAAATAAATTTTCCAAGTGCTTTTTCATGAGGTTTCAGTCAAGTGATTTGTCCACAACCCCAATAATACTGTTTGCATTCAATATTAATAGCTGCCTATCAGTAATTCTTAAATACCTTCTGATCCATATTTAACAATCTAAATGACTGCTAACATTATTGGCCAGGCAAATGCCTGAACCAATAGTCTGTGGACTGGTTGCCAACTAGATGACAGCCGAGGTACAGTCAGGGAATAAGAGCACGATTCAGTTTCTGCCTTCATCTCTTCAATTATGGAAGGCGGAGAGCCTTCTTTTTCACCTTCCAGGAAATAGATTAGCAGATTAACAAAATGATGGAGCTCACACAAGGCTTCAATCCCTCCTCCCATTCTGATGCATATTTAGGAAAACTTTTGGAATCTGTTTTTAGACATCCACACCCTCTCCACTTTCTGGCTTTATCCTTCAGTAAAATAAATAAAGTGAAGGAGCAAATAAGGAATTTTTCTTTTCTTATAGCTTTCCTGTGTTTGAGTGGATCATCCTGTTGCTGTCGTTTTAGGCCAGTTGTTTAGTTCATGTTCTTACCACCCACCAAAGAACAGCACAGGATTAAGTTTATATTAATAAATGATGTTCATGACTAGGTTTCTAAATGCCAAAGTTATGATTTATTTTTTTAAATGGGTGGAGAAAGGAGAGCAATAAAACTAGCTCCTAAGTCACTCAAAATCCTTGGCTTCACGCATCTACATGGGTTTTTCTTTCTTTGTGTGTATCTTTTTGTTAGTTTTTGGAATGCACCTCTTATTTCCCTTTAAGTTCTATTATCACAGATTAAATATTTTTTGACTACCTTTGTCCATAGCTTCAAACCCTGTTTGTTATAGTTGCATTTGTAGGAAGTATTGGATGCTCCTCTTTCCTACTAAGTGTTTATAATTGTGCGTGTTTCTCCCCCCACCCACTAAGAATTTCACAATAAATCCCTACACCAAATAAATTAAAATCTGCAACTTCAGACACCCAAGAAAGAGGACATTAATCCACTTAGTAAAATACCCAGACCTCCCCCTCTCAATTTCAGCTCTTCTTAATGTAACATTTAGTAATTGCAGCTGGCTACTTATACTTTCCTCCCTCCCTTTTATTCTGAATCATATTGGCCTTGTTTAACCTTCGTTTCCTTTTCTACCCCCCACATTTGTGCACATACTTTTCTTTGACCATGCTTGTCTCTCTGTCTCTTTTTGCTGCCTGGATTGGAGGCAATAAACGAAGCTTTCCAAGAGCTTAATACTTTCTGGTAAAATCCCATCCTACCTCCCCATTCCACTATTAATGCTTTGTACAATTTTTATGTATCCTTTAGTTGTGTAGTTATGGCTCTATATTTTTCTGATTGATCATTAAGTGACGCTGGCTTTTCAGAACTGCCCCCATAATCCTGAAGCAAAGGCTTTTTCCTTGGCATGTTCTTTGCCTCTGGAATGCCTTTCCTGGCAAGGACAGGCGCCTTGGTTTGACTATGATTCTTAAGTTACAATTCAAAGCTAATTTGTTCAGTTAGGTTTCTACTATGAGCAGCTCTGTTTCTCACTCTTAAGTGCTCCATGATGCTGCTTAGTTGAAGCGTGTGTTGTAAGTGCAAGATGTAATATACTTATATTGTACTTGATTATCAGTTTTCAAAAACAGCTGCATGCTTTGATATCTGTGTAAAGAAATATCAGAAGATAATATACCATTGGTATTTATTACTCTATAATTAAGGATGTGTCAGTGTTTCTCTTTTTTTAAAAACCCCTATTTTCAGAAATTCATATTTCAGGCATAAATTTCCCTATGAATTACAGTCTAATACCATATTAGAAGTTTCTCCTTTTTAAGCTAACCCTCCTCTTTCTTTTCTTTCTGGGGAAATAAGTTTTGGAATGTAATTTCTGGGTTATCTCTTTGGGATGAGAGGAAGCAGGCCCAGGGCTGCACAGTTAAAGGTGCTGCTGTCACCACCGCCACCTTTTGCCCTTCGGCTCTTTGCACCAGGGAGAGTGTGAGGTGTTCCTTTTGGATAAAGGGTCAGTCTTATGTGTACAGATTTGTCACTGTAGAATTTGAAAGGCAACAGAGAAGACTCAGTTGTTCAGAAATTTCACCAGTGCCCCACAGTTGAAATTTTAGAACCAGAAACCAATTTTTTTTGCACTCCTCTCATTATTGTCATTTAACATACAAATATGGTCAGGCACAACATAAAATAAATCTACGCCAAAGTATTAGCAATTTATTAATCTGTTTCATGTTTCTTTTTATAGTGAGAGGCAGACAGAAGGAAGAAAGAGGAGAAAAAGATGCAGAGACAAATGTTTTCTCCTTCCCCATCTTTAAAAGATGGTCCTGACTATAGAAACCATTATAGCCTACTGAAAGACTCCTGGGAATTCTAGACCTGCCTCCATCACCATCGGACCCATAGTAAGCCAACGTCTACAATGGGTAAGTTAACAAAAATCAGTGCTTAGCAGGAGGGCCAGGGAAGTCTCCTAAATGTATGAATCCCGCAGAGTGTAAGACCACAGGGTGTAGCGGGGCCTGTGACAGACAGGGCTACAGACTCAATGCCTCCCTAAAAGTAGAAGAGTAACAATAAAAACCTTTAAAATATCGGCCACACTTCACAGTCTCTCATGTTCCTTTTAATGCCAACAATGTGGGCCACAAAGCAATCTCCTTGCTGCTCTTTGCCATCTATTCCCTGGTGGGGAGAGAAATAGAAGGAACTAGTCTATGTACACTTAACTTGGTGCTTCCTGAAAGGCACGTGGGTGATGACAACATCATTCTATGAGGGAAAGGCTTATACAAAGAGTCTTCTTGTTCTAGAACATACTTCAGCTCTTAAATATGCCACTGTATGACATCTTTTCTCATTTGTGAAATAATATCAGAAACATGATATTTTAAAGGACACTAAAGACTTCAAGTTGGTGGAGAAAGGTTAGACAAGTATTTCTAGCAGGAGTCCCATCTTCCAGCACCCCACTTTAGCTCTGCTATTTTAAACACAGTAACTGACTGGAGAATAATATAAGCATTTTGGATTATCTTCAAAGAATCATCAATTTCTTATACCAGCTTATGAAAACAATTAGGACGCTCTCCTAGGGTTGAAACTCATTACCATAGAGCTTTGGGAAAGAATAAGGAATCACTCAGGTCAAGACAGATAATGGGATGACCCCTGAAGACATAGGTCCAAAATTCCAATTTAGAAAAATGGGCTGTAGAGTGAGTGGGATCCGGGTCCCTGAAGCCACATGTGTGTCACCTGCAGTGAGGGCATCCTAGAGATACTAAGGAGAACTCCCTTCCCCTGGGATAGACAGCGATGAACAGACAGAGGCCACAATTTACTCCTGTGTCTTGAAAAGGAAGGGGGACAGGTGATACTATGGGGAGTAGGCAGTGTGGTTAGGAGCTCAGAGACCTGTTATGTTCTGCCAGGGAGCTCTGAATTTTTCAAGATAAAAAGACTGGGCTCATGTAACCTCTGCCTTTATCCTTCAAAAGGGAGTTTATAGAGCTATAGTTTTCCACCTTGTGTTTGTAATGCCTCAGGCACCAGTTAGAAATGGTGATCGGCTACCACAAGAAAAATAAACCTGTGGATAGTTAAGTATGACTTTCTGCACAGTATGATTTGTTTGAGGGTGGAGGTAAGATCCTGGTAATCCTGCTTGGCTCCCGGTAAGCAGAGGAAAGTCTTCTTGTGCAAAATTGGCAGTTAAAGCAGCTTCCGCCAGAGTCTGAGGGAAACAGTTTTCTGACTTGACCACTAGTTTAGAAAGTCAAGAAATGTTAAGGATGGCATGGTAGCAAAACTACCCATATGTTTTCCAGAGTGCTTATAGCACCTATCAAAAGGTAGATTCAAGAATTACACTGAAGACGCATAGAAAGTCATGAGGAGTAGTAAGAACCCTTTGTGTAGCATGGCCCAGCTTAAGCAATAGACGGCAAATGGTGCAAGAGAATGCACCTGTCCCCACTTACATGTTCTGTTTTTTTTCACCATTGCTCTGACATAATCACTATCGTAAGTTTGGTCAATTCCCATGTTTTCTGTGAAACTGTACTTCAATCACATATGTACATATCTTTGAGCAGCATGTAGGATTGCTTGCATGTTTTAAAACTTTCCCAGTTGTATTTTAATGAATAGCTTTAAAGGGAGGGCATATTATAGGAGTATTAGCTGTCCTGTATCTCAATTCAAAATTTTCAAATGAAACATGTCCAAGTCAGTGGTTTATAATACACTGCCTTCATTGTTAAATATATGATCTGATATTGAATACTCCCCAATTTTCCACTAAAACAGAAAGGCAGTTAGGTCAACAGTCAATAGAAGAATAAGACTCACAGCATATGTCAGCACTAAAAGACAGCATGGACTATCATTTGAAAACTGATTCTATCACCCACAGAAAGTATCTTGAGACTTAAGTGAAACTTCTTTTGTGGCTCATAATATTTCTGGGTAGCAGATGCTTTCTCAAAAACAGATTTTACTTTTAAAAATATCAAATATAATTAACACCTTCAACATAAAATGAAATCTCTGCTTCCAGATGCATTTCAAGGTGTTGAAATTAATCTATGCAGCCCTCTATGATTAAGAATTTTTTATTGGCTTATGGATTCTACTGCCATCTTTATGTGGCATTCTAAAGAATTGAGAACAAGAGCAGGGCATTTAAACTTAACTGGATTTGAAGAATGCTTATTAAAACAGGTAAATTTTTTAAAAGGTCTTTTGACCTATTACTAACCAACATGGTATAGATGAGTAGGTTAAGAACCAGGTATTATAGAGACTCCTAGCCAGAAACATAGATTAAGGTGAGAGCAAGTATCCTAGACACTGTTTCAAGGTGTTGACAATGGGAAGATGCTCAAAGATATTTAAAATTAAAATTGGTTTTATTAAAAAAGAAACAACAGACTTGAGTGTTGAAAGAAAGGCCAAATTTTCTAACAAACATACTCAAAACAAAAAATAATGGGGGTGTTTGATCTCTTTCCTGAAAATATGGGAAATAGGAATCAATAAATCAACTTGTATTCCCAATTATCCTCTGATTTCAACAAAACATTGTTAAGTTACCTAATAATGCTCCCTTCCATCAGGTCACGAGGCTTGAGAAGCACGTGTGTGCACTTGCACACATATAGACACATATACAGTTACAGCTTTTTAAATGTCAAGAATTAAACATTTACAAAACTTTTCATCACTTATATGCACTAATATCAACCCTGACAGCACAGTTTTCATAAGTGATACCTTTAATGTCCGTTGTTATCCAAGAAGGCATGCTGGCCACAGCTAAAGGCAAAATTTGATTTGTGTTTGTGGGTGTACAAAAAAAAACCCCCATACACAGGTAACTTTCTTTCTTTTTTTTTTTTTTTTGAGTTAGAGTCTCACTCTGTCGCCCAGACTGGAGTGCAGTGGTCGCTCCCGGCCACCGCAGCCTCGACCTGCTGGGTTCCGGCGATCCTTCTGCCTCAGCCTTCCAAGTAGCCAGAATTGCAGGCATGTGCTACCATGCCCGACTGATTTTTTGATTTATTGTAGAGATGAGGTCTCCCTGCCCAGGTGGGTCTCGAACCCGCGGGCTCAGACAATCTACTCACCTCAGCCTCCCAAAGGCACGGGATTACAGGCTGAGCTACCGAGCCTGGCACAGGTAACTTTCAATATGATATTCACTCAAATCAGAAAAATATGTAAATGTTTCAGATGGACTCTCTGAAAGGTATTTAACTGTTTTCCCCATCAATTAGTAAGAAAACATATGGACAGTAGTTGTGCATATGATATCTTAGCCACTATTAAAATGTGAACCTGCTATTTTTAGGATACAAAAACTCAGTAAACTCAGAACTGTTTCTCGGTTGTGAGAGCAAAATATTATTATAAGATGTCATCTGTGACACAGCACCTTTCTGACTGAATTGACACATCTGGTACATTTCATTAGATGCTGCAAAGTATAACCCTGCCCAGGAGAAGTGTCTAAGAAATTCTTATTCATATGCATATCTTTAGCTTTGCTCTCAAAAGGAGCACACCTCCTAGATTCCGAGTTCTACAGTCTTAGACTGTAAGGGGCTTTCAAAATACTTCCCGAGCCCTGTTTTATGAGTGAGGAGGTGACTGGCTCAGTGGCTGCCCTGTGAGCGAGGACTAGAAGCCAGTGTTATGGTGGCCTGTCATACATTGTGGGTCTCACACATGGGGAGGAGCATCTGTTTAGATACAGCCTGTTGTTTCTGCTTCTTACTCTCTCTGCTTTTAAATTCCCAGGCCTCACAGACTCTGAACTCCTGCTTTTTTTTAATCTGTTTCCTGTTTTTGATTTTGCTACCTGTCAAATGGGCCCTACTGAACTTCTAAACCATTACTCACTCTATCTTGGATGCCTGCTAGGGAACTCAAGTCTTCTAGAAGCCAGAGAGACAGGTTTGGCCATTGTCTAGCCACCCTACCACTCTGTGGTGTATAGAAGTTATTCATTTCAAAAACTAGGAAAGTTACAATTTACCTGTCAGTAAACAGAAGATGGTTTATCAACAGACTTTACCTTAATGACTACAAATGTTTACCTCCTGCTTTCCAGAATGCAAAGAAAATCTTGGAAATGTCATATTATCTTACAAACATTTGCAAAACAGATCCTTATTCATCCGGAAAAGAAACAATTGTATTCGTTGTCTCTGTCATAAGAAAAACGTTCAGTGAGAAACATACCAATAGAAGTACACACTTATACGTAAATGAATATGCTAATTAAAAATTGCAGTGGGCACTTTATTAAAAATTTATTTTACAATTTAGCTGTTCAAAACATCTTTACATCAACAAATACAGTGGCTTCACTATTGGAATCATAAGTGATTTATCTTGAAAAGATTATAATATTTTTGAGAAATATTTCTATCAAATTACTGGTTTGTTAGAGGTATTTGATTTCTCTATTTTTATCCTGGAAAAGAATTAAAACAAGTATCTCAGTGTTCATTTTATAACTGAGATGGCCTCACTTAACTGTATTTGCCATGTTTGTCCGAATTACAGCTGTTTATCTTGCAACTTTCTTTAAGATTAATTAAATGCAAATGTAACTCTGTGAATCATGGGAATACCTGCCAGACCTCTTATTAATACCTTCACTTAAAAACCCCTGTGCCTGAGAGTCATTAATTTGCTCAAAGAAAAGTGCTAAAGCAGCCCTTTGCCCACACACAATTCTGAGATGGCTGCCCAATTAGTCCAGGAGCATTCTGATCCTCCTCTTGGGCCCTGTGGCCCTTTGAGGACACAAGAAGGCTCCGATGATAACCTGGCAACCTAGGTAGAAATCCAGCCAAGTGTGAGCGTTTGAAGCTGCAGTTTGGCTGCCATCGTGTCGGCGAAAAGAAAGAATTCAGGCACCATGTCATCCAGTACAAAGGATAAAAACGGATTCAACCGGAAATTCAATGTGGCACCACATATGGGATACATGAGTGCGGTTATACAACAGGCCACATATTTTTTTTGAACAGTCTCCTACATGTGATGCCGAGGACATGTGTAACCATCATAACGTCTCTAGGAATCTGTATTTAATTTGAGTAGGGGTGGTGGCAGGGATTGGAGATCTGAAGCCGCCACAGGTTTGTGGCAGATGGCTCTGTGTCAGCTATGACAAGCAGCCAGGCTCAGCTTCCTCTGCAGATTTTCTTTTCTCTCTGATCAGGTAAATATGGGCACACTCTGGAAAGTTCTTCAGATTCTGCCTTAGGCTGCAAGTTTGTGACTTAGCCCCATCTGTCACAAATCTTCCCTAGGTTCTGTTGTAAGCAGAGACCTGAATTTACCATGTAGGGCTGCCCAAGAAAACGGAGCCATTTCACCCTGGAACAAGGGGGAGGGAGAAAAGAGAAAGAAGTGAAGAAGCATTAATGACCAAAAGACTAAAATATGCTGAAAATTTGTATTGCACATTTGCATCACTTACATCAATTATATTTCAAAAAGCTACCAAGTAAATGGTTTTCAAGTTTCAGTACCTCAGTTTCTGATTGGCTGAAAGTGTAATTATATTTCCAACCATAGGAGAAGGCTACTGATTTTCTGCAAATGAATATATTCCACTGTACATGTATTTCCTGGCTTATGTTATGGATGACAGTTATTAGAAGTTTATCATTCAACTTTTAATTTTTATAAGCAGAAGAAACACAACACTCTTCATATATGTTTCTGCTAATGTGAATTCTACTTTTAAGTCACGAAGACACAAAGATAAATGCCATTACCATTATGTGAAATTTATAAAGCACTTCATGTTTACAAATGGGTTTATATTTATCATTTCATTATAAGGGTAGCTCAGGGGGAAAATGCCATTAAGATTTTTTTGTCTTTTTTTTTGAGTTGGAGTCTCACTGTCACCCAGGCTGGAGTGCAGTGGCACACTCATGGCCACCGCAGCTTTGACTTACTGGGCTCAGGCTATCCTTCCACCTCAAGTAGCTGGAACTTCCAAGTAGCTGGAACTACAGGTGTGTGCCACCATGCCTGACTAATTTTTTGATTTATTGTAGAGGCAAGGTCTTGCCAAGTTGTCCAGGGTGGTCTTGAACTCAGGGGCTCAGGCATTTCTCTCGCCTCAGTCTCCCAAAGTGCTGGGATTACAGGCGTGAGTGCCTGGCTTGCTATTAAGGTTTTTAAAAGATTCTTTTCCAGGTTTACAGGTAAATCACATAGAGTTCAAGAAAATCACCTAGAGTCAGGATGCAAATGAAATTCTGCAAATGAGAAGGACAAGAAGCCAAGACCACTAACTGATCTTAATCAGTCACAATATATCTGTGATGCTAAAGGCTTTTCCTTTTATTTTATTTAGACAAAGCAAAGAAAAACCAGACCAAACAAAATTGAGGGAGGAAGTGAAGATGTGGAAGAGGAAGGGAGAAAGAGGAGAAAGGGGAGGAAGGGAAGGGTAGGAGGGAGAGATGGAGAGAGTAAGAATGAGAGACTGAGACTGATAATTTGCCTTAATTGTGCTGGTGCAGTTGAAAGATTTTAGAAGTTCTTAAAATGTCACAAACATTTAAGTTTTCATGTTTAAGGAAAAAGGACTCTGGAACAGTGTTAAAACCAGTAAGCATCACCTTATTCACATCTAGAATTTAAGCTCAAATTAAAAGGGGACTATAGAGCGACTAGTCCCTTGAAGGAAACAAAGCGACTTAGCTGTGGTTCGGGCACATATAACTTGACATAATTAAGACAACCACAAATGTTTTTTTCTGGGCAATGAGTCTGAATTATAAGTTTAATCACTGTTTGGAATTAGTTTTAGGCAGAAATCTGAAAATTCTTCTCTCCAAATAACACCAGGTTATAAAGGTTCTGTCAACGTTAATGAACTTGAAGAGAACAAAAATATTAGCAGCTATCTTAAGAAACAGTCACGCTCAACAAAGCAAAAGAATGACATCTCTCTTTCTCTTTTTTTAAGCCACAGAATATCACTCAATTTGTAAATGAAAGTAAATGAAAAATAGGATGAGAATGAAAATCTCTCCCATTAGTCTGGGTGATGTCCACCTTATAAAACGGCCCTATTTGTACCTTTGTGCTATTTTCAATACTGATAACAAGGGAATAGCTATACATTTTTTCCCACAGCATTTAAAAATATAATGATCAAGTTCATCCAAAAGCATGAAATGCTGATCTCAAATAATTGTTAAGACTTTTTTGAAAGTAAATTCATACAGCAAAAGTGAGGCCAAAAAAAAAACCACCCAAAACCAAATAAATAAACTTCACTGTATTAATTAGACTTGCTTGGGTCAGAAAGGAAGACCTGTTGTTAGTGGAAGATGTTAATCCTTGGCTGGTTATTTCATAATTATTTCTAGAAACTTGTGTTCAAGTTAGGCATGGGAGTCATACAACAGTTCCCCATTTAATCTATGTGACAAGTATGCGTTTAATTCATCTACCTGACCTGAAAAAAGGACATGGTCCTGACAGAACAAGAAGGTTACAGTCAATGACTGAACTGTAGATACATACTTTTTAAGAAGTAGTTTTAGATTTGTTTAAAATCAAGAAAATGATTTTAGGTTTTCAAAATTATTAAGAAACATTTAATTTTTGCATGTACTTGATTTCTCTAAAGAGCCTGAGAAAAATGTATGTATATGTGTGTGTTTGTGTGTGAGAGTGAGTGAGTGAACCCTTGTATGTACACCAGGAATGTAAACATTCCAGGCCTGAAACTGTTTCAGGTGAGAAGTCATAGACATAGTGTTCTGTAGCAGAAGGAGTCACTTTAAGAAAAAAAGTAAATTCGTTTTCTGCTTTTCAGTTAGTAGCATTCTGTTTCAAATCCTGCTTCAAGTTATAGCCCCAAAACTCTCACTCATATTGAAAGTATAATGTCTCATGTGAGAAGAAAGCCAAGTGTTAGTAGCCTTATTCTAGTCATTAAATTTCTAAGTGTGAATCCATATGAAAAAATCCTATCCTAAAGTGAACTCTATATGATAAGAAGTTGAAATGATTTTAAAATGTAAACTTTTAACAAAAAAAAGAGTAAGGTGTAAAAATGTAAAAGGAACAAATTAAAGAATTTAGTGACATTCTATCCTTTTAGATCTTAGAAGCATATGTTTTAAAAAAGCAAAACAGCACTGTCCAATGAAATAAAACTAAAAATAATCCCCAACATTCTTTTCACAGTACACACAAAAGATTCTCTCACACTGCATAAGAAAAGTAGATAAAAGCTAAAATACTAATTCTCTCAGTATTTAGTAAAGGGAAATGTTACCTGGAAATGCATATATATGCTACATAAGGCGAAACATAAGGTGAAAATTTATAATAACTTTTTATATCTTTATTATAAAGTTTTAGAAGGTGTGCATTTTTTGTTTTGGCTCTAAATTCTGTTACTACAAACAAACAAAATTTGAGGTCCTTCCTGTGATTTTATCTCAAAACCTTGCAATATGTCAGTTTTTCCTACTAATTGTATCATCAAACTTTTGATTACTTATAATTTTAGACTCACATTAAGTTTTGAGATTAATTTTAGACACTATCAATAAAATCTATGAGTGAAGACATATGTGAAAGTGTATTATAGATTTATAAGAGAAAAATCCATAGCAGAAAATACATACAAATGAATTATACATATAAATTCTTATAAATACTTTTGCATGAATTACTAATTTATAAAACTTTGAGATGGAGGTTTTCATGATTTACACGCTAAAAATATATGTCAGTACTAACGTTCAGTAGGTCAGTGAAATAATATTTAAGGTACAGGTTATCTTTTAAAGTATATGAGGAACCATTTGGTATATTAACAGCATACTACTAAGCTGCCATTCATTCAGAATTTTTCCAAAAGTTGTCTGTAAAATAAATAATTATCGCTATGTTATGGTAGTAGCTGTATTAAAATATTTCAACCAGAGATCTGCTTTCTTTTCTAACTAGAGGCAACTTGTTGCAATAACTTTTGAAATGGTTAAAAATTTGCAGATGCAGAATAACATGGTTAACAAAGCCTAACCTGAAGCAATGTTAAAAACTGATAAATTTTGACGATGGAAATACATTTGTAAATACTTCAAAAATTCACTAAAAGGAAAAAAATCAATAATTTGACTGAGAGCTCACTGAAAACAGCTTTGTGTCATATATAGAAAATGAATCCATTTGTATTAATATGTATTCTATTTCCTCAATTTTCATAATCTGCATATTTTGACAGTCTATCACATGGGAAACCATTCAATTCACATTTTATACAAGCAAAACTGCTACTGAACTTTAAAAATTAGGAAATATTAAGGTAAACCTTGGAAGACTGTTTTCTCTCTAAGGCTTCCCAAGTATACAATACAATACTATTGACTCAAGAAGTAATACTGAAGCCTGGAACTGTTCAGTCAGCATTTTAAACTATTATGAGCTACCTTCTGAACCATTGCCAAGTTAATAGACAATGAAAGATAATGAGCTTGAAATTGGGTGTTAAATTGCATTTTTGGTTCTCTCCTTTTTTCTTGAAGTTTAACTGTTTCCTGCAGAAACAAAGTCATGTTTTGATGTATCACTATGTAAATATGTATTTTAGGCCATGAACAGGAAAAGGAGAGAAAAAAGGCTGAGAACTGTATTTCATGTAGAAATTTATATATTAACATAGGAAAATTAAAATATACTGGATTATAAAACTGCAAGATTGTAAACTGTACTGAATTTATGCAAAATGAAGATGCTACATTCTAAGAATATAAAAAGGTATATTACTCATGGCCTAGAGCCACCTTCAAAACTCGTAAAGTAGATTTATCCTAGTTCAATTACTTAGACTTTTAGTAGGGCCTCTTTGTGTTGTTATTTCAACAATGTAAAATTCTTAATTCGAATAAAGAAAAAAGATAATGGATGAGGGGAATGAATGATGATGTCATTTATACTATTTTCCTTTGTCACCCAGGGCTAAGACTGACTTTTTAATACTAAACAAACTGAGAATTTCTATGTCATTTTATTAAACTGAACAAAGAATATACTTGATTCTTAAAAATCATGTTTAAAGTAGTTCAAAAATGAACACCAAACTTCACTAATGTCATTCACCTGAATTTTTGAGGACTAAAGATTTCATTACGATGAGAAGAAAGACTTATTCTCATTAGTATAATGATAGAATCTTTCCTTTACTTCCTTTTAAACTAATGAGTTACATTAATCCAGGTTCATTTTTATAAGCCTCTTGGGGCTAAATGTAAAGGACAGTCATCTTAGAAAACAGTAAATTAAAAAAAAAAGCATGTACCGTGCATTAAGTGCACGTATTTCATAAGACCTAGGTTAATACAACTGGCATCCAGTTTAATTAATCCTTGTTAGTGTAACAACTAATATCCCTCCCTAGCATGTTTCCTTTAAACATTAGTATGTTAATTAAATGTTTTTTTTTTTTAGAGATTTTTCTTTGTACTTCAATATGGCATTTATACCACGCAAATCTCTTCTCAATAACTACCTTATAGAGATGTTTTCTTATAATATCTGGTCTCTTGCAGAAATTCTGGAGTCTTTTTGAAAGCTGTTCAGGTGTAGAATACAGATATTCAGCTGCAGGAAAAACAGATACATTTTTAATGAAACAAAAACCTCAAAGCACACACTCGATATTAGTCACTTTACTAATTAAAAATGCATATTGCTCTGTGCCGCCTCGTGTTTTACATTATTTAAGCATGATTTTATAAGGTTACCTCAGCTCACAAGGATGTTTAATGCTAAATAAGACTGTGTAGTTGTGCTGTTTAGACATCTCCTTTGGGTGATTAAAATACATTATTCTAATGTAACACAATGCATATGTGATATATTTAGTGATGAGGATTTTTTCTAAGAACTGGTACTATAGCCGTATGTACCCTGTACAACAGTTGCATAATATTAACTAGTCAATTGTTTAAACAGTTTGGTGTGACTTTCAGTTTCTGATTTTTCTCTGTGTATATTGTCTAAAAAAATCTGTAAGCAATTGCAGCAACACTGACCTGCTTATAAAAATCCATCATTATGGGATGTGTATGCTAACAATGAAGAATGCTATTTGAAAACTTGCTTTTTTGTTATCTTAAAAGAACAGATGGTAAATATAAGCTTACTCTAATGTATTAAAACACATAAAATTTTCCTTAACACTAACATGTTGACTTGCCAAATAAACAATTGCTCCTGCCTAAGTTTATTTTCAAACTTTCTAATTTAGCATGAATCATGTATTAAATATCAACAAAGACGAATGCACATTAAGGCAGCTACCTGGAAATATTTCAGGATAAACCAAATCTTTGGGACAAAGTGGGTAACAACCACAGTACACAGCTTCCAACCTAAAGAAATTTTAGAAAGAGACAAGAATACATTAAAAAGACATTTTCATCATAACCAGAAAGTGGTTTTGTTTGTCTAAGATAGTAGTATGAGCCCAGAGTTAGCTAGGACAAAAACATGGTCGGCAGTACAATCTAAAAGCCAAAGTTGTTCTTTTAAAAGATTTTATTGATCATATATGAATTTCATAGAACAGAACTAACAGCATATGTTTTGTTCACTGAATTAATCAAAGCGCAGCTCTGCATTTTTTTTTTGTTTTTAAAATACTGTTTAACACATTTTATAATCAGCAGATAAACACATGTAACAACATGGTAAAGTATGGACAGCTTTTCTTAATAATGCTGCAAAGTCTCAGAATGTTCATTTTTCAACAATGTTTAAATAAAATAGCAAATACTTAACTTTAGCACTGTAGCCGTAGAAATGATTGAGTCACTTTTAAAAGCATCAGAAAAAAATTTACAATCTGTTGTAATAGGGCATTTTCATTTTAAGCTCATGCTTCAAAACAATTTGTTATTATGCAGAATGCAAAACTCTTCCCCCTTTGGTTGAAAAACTCTCATGAAGATTACTTAATGAACGTTTTGCTTTCTTGACTAAAAATCCAGCTCACTTTCCATTTTATCAGAAAAGAATACTTGCATTATTAAACAAACACAAAAGTTTCACTTTATGAGAGGATTTCCCTATGGGCCACCTATGGGAAGTTTTTCTTTGCGTCACAGTAGTAGTAAGGGTTAAGCAGCAGGAAGGTACTGTACCCCGATGGCTATGTTAGCCTACATAATGGCTATTGATCTGACATATAATAAACTTTAAAGACACCACTGTCATTTCTGTTGGCTAGAAATTATGCAGTGAAATTCAAAACACTTTTAAAATATGTTTATTTTATGAGAAACCTTGAATTGCATCCAAAATGTTGACCAAAGGCGAAATTTATTTTGAACTGCAGATTTTTTTTCAACCCAAGAATAATTTGAAGTCATGTCAATGTTTACCTTGTTTATTTACTGTGACAAAGTACATGCAATTTAAGCTGCTTTTGTGGGTGACATTTCCCTATTTTATTATGTTAACTGAAATTAGTTTAAATGAAAAGTATTTACTTTGACCTGCAAATTTTGGAAAAATGCTGAGTTCAAAGTTTTGCTTAAGAACTGATAGCCATCACATGATAACACAGTAGGAAGGCACAGGTTCTAGTTATCAATGATTAATTTCAGAATCCAAACTAATATCTAATATTTTTTTCTCTATATACATAAGGAACATATTGAAATTCTTATTATAAGCACAGCTACAAACTACACTGTGACTGTATTATAAAACATTAACAAAAGTTCTGAGTGCATAGCCAGTGATATTCTTTATGGACCAAAATAAAATATGCACTTT
Source organism: Cephalopachus bancanus (assembly GCA_027257055.1). NCBI lineage: Eukaryota > Metazoa > Chordata > Mammalia > Primates > Tarsiidae > Cephalopachus > Cephalopachus bancanus. The sequence goes on along the minus strand of JAPVLO010000031.1, from coordinate 7,642,823 downwards.
ATCTGAAGACATTCAGTTTTAAAATGCTGTGCCAATTGAAAAGCAAATACATATGAACATTCTCTTATAATTACATAAAGTCAAAAGAGTGAAGTCACAGGCATTTCAGAAAGTGCACATGTTATCTGCTTTTTAATAATGGATTTGAATTAGAGTATTCTGTTCCCCGAAAGGAAATCGCAGGCCAAGTTACATTTTGAGTCACCGCATGAGTATGTACCATACGACTCCCAAAAAAATCTTTGCAAATTAAAATACAGTAAGATGGGAATGGCATTATTTAATTTAGGTAGAAAAAATTACAAATTTTGGATTTCAACTTT